>WOVY01006393.1:0-15711 GCA_013436015.1 Rhipicephalus annulatus | reverse complement strand
CTGGGCCAATCACCATTGTGTCTCTTGCCTGTAGTTTTTACTCTGCAAATACATCTTGCTCAGAAGCAACCACCCTCGTAACATATTGGTGAGAGGTGCTGGGTAACCATCAGGCACGGAGCTCCGCAGCGACGTCGCATCGCCCTTCCAGCCATGGCCAATGCTCACCCTCCGCGTCAACGTCAGCGTCTCGACGAACATGGCGTCGCAACCGTACGTTTTCCACGCCTCTCAGGATCCCGGTACATCTCTGCGGAAACCGATGGCGGCGACGTTGATGATTGCTGGCCATGTTTGAACGAGTGAGTGTGCCGAACAGATGGGATCCCACACTTCAGTTGGCTAATGTGCTGTTCTATTTGAGAGGCAACGGCCAAGGTGTGGTATGAGAACAATGAAGAACTCACAAGCTGGGACCAATGCAAAGCAAAGATGCGAGAGGTGTTTGGCAAAACCGCCAGTCGGAAGATCGCCGCCAAAAAGGAATTGGCCTGCCGTGCCCTATCCCCTACGGAGTCATACCTCGCTTACATTCAAGACGTGCTGGCCCTCTGCCGAAAGGCCGAAAGCGACATGACAGAAGGTGACAAGGTGGGACATGTTCTGAAAGGGATTGCCGACGACGCGTTCAATCTCCTGATGTGCAAGGGCTGTTCCACCGTAGACGCGATCATCAAAGAGTGTCGTCAGTTCGAGCAAGTGAAAAGTCGCCGCATTCTACAAACATTCGCTCGACTCCCAAACCCCGCTGCAACATCTACTTGCGAGGACCAGTCCACACCACAAACGTGCATCGCCGCCGGGAGACCTTACCACGCATTGTTCGTCGTGAACTGGAAGCTATGGCGCCCTCGGCGTTCTATTCGCGCAGTACCGATGCCACTCCTGTTACTGTTCCTCTTGTTCAAGCCATCGTGCGCCAGGAGCTTGAAAACATCGGAGTGCATTCCGTGTGCCATGTCACCGCGCCTAGAGTCAGCGAACGCCCTTTCGTGATGCCCTTCTCCGACCGACGGTCTTCTCCACGTACTCGCAACCCGGCTGAGTGGCGAACTGCAGATGACCCGCCCTATATTTTCAACTGCCACCGCGTTGGACATATTGCCCGTTACTGCCGCAACACATGGTCCTCGGCACATCGCGCAACGACCAATATGACCCGTTTCGACGATACCGCCCGCACCTTTCCACCTGCCGAAGAGCCCAATGCCATTGACCATTCTCGGAACACTTGGTACAGCCGCTCGCCTTCACCACGGGGGGCACCAGTCCGCGATCCGCCGCAAACCACGGTCGTCCATCGTCCCGTCGCCGCAGCCACGGCGCTTCTCGTCCCCCGTGGCTTCCGGCCCCGCGTTGTCTCGGAAAACTGAGAAATGCAGCCCCCGGAGGTGGTGCTGCATGGACGACTTCCGCAGCAAATCCTCTTTCCGGTCCCCACCAGACGAAGTGTAATAGACGTTAAAGTAGACGGCGAACCTGTACAAGCACTTGTCGACACCGGCGCAAGCATTTCGGTCATGAGTTCAGCCTACGCACACGTTTTAAAGAAAGTTCTGACACCAGCGGCTGCACAAATCTCCGTGTGGCCGATGGCGGCACGCCGATGGTTCTCGGTCTGTGCACTGCCCGCTTACGTATAAAGGAACCACACTACTTCTGTCATTTTAGCCGTGATTGACCACTGCCCTTAGGACATTTATCCTAGGCCTGGACTTCTTGTCGAATCATTCTGCTCTGATCGATTGTGCTACAGGCGTTCTTCAGCTAGAGTTGCCTCAGATAGTCGCTGAACCCCAACACTGCCCCGCCGCGCCTGTGCTCTCTTCAGGATGTGCGGCTGTCAGCTCAGGCAGCCACCTTCGTCGTTTTGACCGCACAGCCCCAAGTTCCCGATGGTCAATATGTCCTCCTTCCTCTCGCCGACGTCCTCTTGAGCCGCAACATTGCCATTCCCCATACGCTTGTGACTGTTACTGACAATTGTACCTCGCTTCCACTTCTCAATTTCAGCTTGTGCCCTCAAGTGCTTCCTCGTGGCATGTTCTTGGCCAGCGTATCTAATGCTGACGAATTCGAAATAGCAGCGCTCACCACCGAGATTGATTTACTTCAGTCTCCTGTAGCGAACAGCACCTGTTCTCGGCCAGATCGTTTCTCGAAGATGATTGCACCCGACCTCAATCCTGCGCAAGCCAATGACATCCATCGCCTTCTCGCGTCATATACCGACATTTTTTCTTTCGACGACAGACCTCTAGGGCAAACATCCACTGTTCAACACCGTATAAATACTGGTGACGCCAGTCCTATTCGCCGACGCCCCTATCGTGTCTCCCCCACTGAGCGTAGAGTTATCCAAGCAGAAGTGGACAAAATGCTCAACAAAGGTGTCATAGAACCATCAAGTAGTCCTTGGGCCTCCCCTGTCGTCCTTGTGAAGAAAAAAGATGGTACCTGGCGCTTCTGCGTTGACTATCGCCACCTAAACAAGATCACACGAAAAGACGTGTACCCGCTACCACGCATCGATGACGCGTTGGACTGCCTACACGGGGCTACATACTTCTCGTCTATAGATCTTCGGTCCGGCTACTGGCAGATTTCTGTCGATGAAATGGACCGCGAGAAGACGGCCTTCATTACACCAGATGGTTTATACCAGTTTAAGGTCATGCCTTTTGGACTATGTAACGCCCCTGCCACATTCGAACGAATGATGGACTCTCTCCTGCGTGGTTACAAGTGGTCTACTTGTCTTTGTTACCTAGACGATGTGATAGTCTTTTCATCTACTTTCGATAGCCACCTGACCCGTCTCGCTGCAATTCTCGCAGTCTTCAGAACAGCTGGGCTACAACTCAATTCCAAGAAGTGTCAATTTGGTCACCGTCAGATTGCCATTCTGGGCCATATTGTCAACGCCGATGGTGTCCAACCAGATCCCGAAAAGATCCGCGTCGTCCGTAGCTTTCCAGTGCCCCGTTCTACATCCGATGTCCGTAGCTTCGTCGGCTTATGTTCCTACTTTCGCCGTTTTGTGAAAAACTTCGCCGACGTTGCCCGGCCACTGACCGATTTGCTGAAGAAGGATACCACATTCTCATGGGGCCCTGAGCAGGCTCAAGCGTTCGCCGCTCTCATCGGCTACCTAACTACGCCCCCCATACTTGCCCACTTTAATCCTTCTGCTGCCACAGAGGTTCGCACCGACGCCAGTGGCCACGGTATCGGCGCAGTTCTCGCTCAGCGGCACCACGGTAGACAGTGCGTGATAGCTTACGCCAGTCGCCTGCTTTCTCCCCAGGAGATGAATTATTCCATCACCGAGAGAGAGTGTCTAGCTTTAGTTTGGGCCGTCGCCAAGTTTCGGCCATATTTATATGGTCGCATTTTCACTGTCGTTACGGACCACCACGCCCTCTGTTGGCTGACTTCTCTGAAGGACCCGACTGGACGTCTGGCTCGCTGGGCTCTGAGGCTTCAGGAATTTTCGTTTAGCGTCAGCTACAAGTCTGGCCGTTTGCACAAGGACGCAGACTGTCTTTCTCGATATCCGGTAGATCCTCCTGATCCCGTTGCGCCTGACCTGGAGAGCAGAGTAATGGCGTTCACAGACGTCAGCGATATGCGCATCGAACAACGACGGGATGAGTCATTGCGCACTATCATCGACGCCATCCAGTCTGACAGCCATGACGCTGAATCCCGTATGTTCGTGCTGCATGACGGCATCCTCTACCGCCGCAACGTCACCACTGAAGGCCCTGAGCTTCTGCTTGTCATCCCTCGTCATCTACGGCCTGCCATACTTCAACAACTTCACGACGCACCAACAGCGGGACACCTCGGCGTTTCCCGCACATACGACCGCGTGCGACGTCGATTTTTCTGGCCTGGATTGTACCGCAGCGTACGTCGATATGTCGCCACTTGCGACCTCTGCCAGCGCCGGAAAAGACCTTCTTTGCTGCCAGCTGGATATCTTCACCCAATTGAAGTCCCCTCTGAACCATTTCATCGCGTGGGACTCGACCTTCTTGGCCCTTTTCCGACGACGACACTCGGAAATAAATGGATTGCCGTCGCCACAGATTATGCGACCCGTTACGCGATAACAAAGGCCATGCCAACCAGTTGCGCCACTGACGTCGCGGATTTTCTTCTTCATGACGTCATCTTACACCATGGTGCACCCCGACAGCTGCTTACGGACCGCGGCCGCTCTTTCCTGTCCAAAGTTGTCGATGACCTCCTTCGCTCGTGTGCTACAGCGCATAAGCTATCTACCGCCTACCACCCACAAACTAATGGCCTAACTGAACGTCTCAACCGCACGCTCACAGAGATGCTTTCGATGTACGTCTCCGATGATCATCGCGACTGGGATACCACGTTGGCCTATGTGACCTTCGCATATAACTCCTCTCGACATGACACTGCGGGATTCTCGCCTTTTTATCTTTTATATGGTCGCGACCCCATATTGCCATTTGAAACCACCTTGCCTCTCGTGCCATCTGCTTCCGAGTACGCGCGCGAAGCCATTGATCGGGCTCACATGGCTCGTCAAGTTGCCCAGTCTCGCCTCACCAGGTCACAGGATATGCAAAAAGCCCGCTATGACCACCGGCATCGAAATATAACGTTTGCCCCAGGTGACCACGTGCTCCTCTGGTCACCGTGTCGCCGTGTAGGTCTCTCCGAAAAACTTTTGTCCCGATACGCCGGACCCTACCTAGTCTTACGTCAAGTTAGCGACGTAACCTACGAGATAGCGCCATTGCACTCCAGTACGTCACCAAGTTCGTCACTAGTTGACATTGTCCATGTTTCGCGCATGAAACCCTACTTCTGTCGCACTTCTCCGGACTCTCGCCGAGACGGCGCTCCAACGCCCGGGGGTCCTGCTACGGAGAGGAAGAAAAGGAAGAGGTGCGACTGACAGGCGCGCGACTGGGCCAATCAGCCATTGTGTCTCTTGCCTGTAGTTTTTACTCTGCAAATACATCTTGCTCAGAAGCAACCAACCTCGTAACAATATATTCCAACTAGCCCCCACACAAGCTTTTCTAACACATACTAACGACCAGACGTAAAGAGGCGCCAACTCGCTGCGGTGGTCTTGTGGTTAGTGCTTGACTGCTGACTCAAGGTCACAAAATCGGATGTCTGCCGTACCTAAACGTGTACTCAAATCTAAGCACATAAATCAAAATTTAGCGTGCACTTTAAATATATATATATATATATATATATATATATATATATATATATATATATATATATATATATATATATATATATATATTGCCGCATTCAATCTGCAGAGGAGAGCTCGCACAGCCAGAGAAGAAGACGAAGCTCTTGCCCGGTCCTCTTTCCGAGCGCCTTTCATTTTTAATTAAAGTGAGCTCTTCTATATTGAACTCCTGCTGTGTCTGCGTCGTGACACTGGTGGAGGTGCTGGGTACATGTCCAGGACACCCTCCAACAGCCCGGGATCTAGTCGACAAAGACTTCCGCTCGTCGAAACACCCGTTCACCGCGCCAGCCGCCGCCTGTTAGGCCTGAGCCCAGAGTTCGGTCCTTGGACGGAAAACATGACCGCGCCGGGAAGCAGTTGCCCCACCATGACGAGCCCAAGCACGACACAGGTGACTGTTTTCACCCCTAAAACTCCTGTGGACTTTCATGGCAACACATATGAGGACGCAGATGACTGGCTTGAGGAGTTCGAGCGCACAGCCAACGTTAACGGGTGGAACGCCGCGCAGAAGTTGGGGTACGTGTATTTCCCTCTTCAAGACGGGGCTCGCACGTGGTTCACGAATCGCGTGTGGTCAACGTGGGACGAGTTCCGGCGGAAGTTCCTGGACACCTTCGCAAACACCGAAAGGCGGGAGCAGGCACAACGACTCCTTGAATCACGGATACAAAAGCCCAACGAGTCTGTTGCAATGTTTGTTGAGGACATGGCTCGTCTCTTTCATCGAGCCGATCCCGATATGTCCGAGAACAGAAAGATCAGCCACCTCATGCGTGGTGTTAAAGAGCAGCTGTTCGCTGGTCTCGTACGGAACCCACCTTCAAGCGTCGACGAATTTTCGAAGGAGGCGACCGCCATAGAACGCGCACTACAGCTACGGTACCGCCAGTACGACCGTCCAAACACCAGCGGACAAATCAGCGCAACCGCCGTGACCACCGTAACACCTGACGAGCGTTCCTTGCGTGACATGATACGCGAAATTGTACAAGAAGAGGTGAAGAAGCTCGCTGCCACACCGAATGACTGCGCGATTGCGTCGGTCACAGAAGTTGTTCGCCAAGAAATAAGGCAAGCGCTTTCACTTCCCGAGCCGAACACTGAAATAGTTAGGCCAACATACGCAGATATTCTCCGTCGACAGCCTAGATCTAACGTGCCGCCACCTCAACAGTACCACCAGCAACAGCCGCCGACAGTGCCTTGGTACTACAGGGAAACGTCGACGCCGATGCGACCCCCACTCCGCAAAACCGACATATGGCGTACCCCTGACTACAGGCCCCTGTGCTTCCATTGTGGGGAAGCAGGCCACATCGTGCGGTATTGTCCTCATCGCGTTGCCGGGTATCAAGGATTTCCGTCCACTACCCCTCGGCGCTATTTCGACGGAAGACGCAACGTTCAAACGAGCGCGACGATCCCGCGAGACGTTTCTCCTGGGTTCCGGTCACGCTCGCCCTCCCCAGGTTATTTTCTCCGATCTAATAGGGGTAGCACCACGGACATGGCAAGAGGAAGGTCTCCCAGTCCACGCCGGGGAAACTAAAAGCAGCGACCTTAGGGGGGAAGGTTGCGAATTGCCGAAGATTTGAAAATCCCCCATTACCGCCGCATGAAGTGCCGCACATTTCGAATGAACCGACGAAAGACGAGATTGTCACCGCCGACATTACACTTTCAATTGACGGTCACGACGTGACCGCACTGGTCGACACTGGTGCGGACTTTCAATAATGAGTGCGAATCTGGCCGACCAACTCAAGAAGGTAAAAATGGAATGGACGGGGCCGCAAATTAGAGGAGCCGGAGGCCAGCTGCTGACACCTACCGGAAAGTGCACCGCACGAATCAAGATTGGGGATTCATCATTCGTGGCAACCTTCGTTATTCTTGCTGAGTGTTGTAAACAGGCCATCTTGGGTATGGATTTCCTGCGGGAGTACGGTGCCATTATAAATATACCGGACGGTGTACTGACCTTCTCAGCGGACCATAGCGCAGTGCTGCAGCGCAAGCCCATGCGCGTGATTGACGACGTGACCATGCCACCGTTGTCATGCCGCCTCGTCTCTGTCACGTGTAACACGCAGCATAGTGGAGAAGGTGTCGCGGAACAAATATCGATGCTTTTGCTCTCTCGAGGAATCGCTATTGCCAGAAGTCTCGTCAGTGTAGTGTCTGGGCAAGCAGAGGTCCTGTTGACAAACTTCAGCAACGAGCGTCGACACATTGCAGAGGGTACCACAGTTGCATACTTCGAAGAAATTGTAGAATTCCGCGAGTGCTTCGCAGTACAACAGGCAGAGACACCGGCCGCTTCAACACCACTGCCTGTCGACGTGAGCAAAGATTTATCGCCAGCGCAGAGGCAGAGTCTTCTAGATATTCTCGGCCAGTTTGAAGATTGTTTTTCGTCGACCTCGAGGGTAAATCAAACGCCACTGACAAAGCACCGAATTATAACGGAAGAGACGGCAAGACCAATTCGACAAAACCCATACCGCGTGGCACCGAAAGAACGCGAAGCAATCCAAGAACAAGTCCAGAAAATGCTCAATGATGACATCATTCAGCCGTCAAAAAGCCCTTGGGCATCACCGGTAGTGCTAGTTAAGAAGAAAGACGGCAGCTTACGCTTCTGTGTGGACTACCGCAAGCTGAACCGCGTTACAAAGAAAGACGTATATCCACTACCGCGTATTGACGATTCACTTGACAGGCTGAGGCATGCACGCTTCTTCTCGTCGATGGACCTGAAAAGCGGTTATTGGCAAATCGAGGTCGATGAGCGGGACAGAGAAAAGACTGCTTTTGTTACGCCTGACGGGCTTTACGAGTTTAAAGTCTTGCCCTTCGGATTGTGCTCAGCCCCAGCAACATTTCAGAGACTGATGGATACCGTCCTATCAGGACTTAAGTGGCAGACGTGTCTGGTATACCTCGACGACGTCATTGTTTTCTCACCAACATTCGAGGAACATCTAAGACGGCTGCTATTAGTATTTCGAGCAATACGGTCCGCTGGCTTATCACTGAAACCTGAGAAATGTCATTTCGGTTTCAAGGAACTCCGATTCTTAGGACATGTGGTGAGCCATGAAGGTGTCCGTCCGGACCCCGACAAGATCGACGCCGTCCGAAAATTTCCGGTGCCAACAGAAAAGAAGGCCGTGAGACGTTTTCTTGGCCTTTGCGCCTACTACCGCAGATTTATCGCCAATTTCTCGCACATAGCGTCGCCCTTAACACGCATAACGAGAGACGATGTTCCATTTTTATGGGGCGAAGAGGAACAAGCAGCATTTGACGGTCTACGACAGCGCCTGCAGACGCCCCCTGTGCTTGCTCACTTTGACGAGGACGCTCCAACCATGATCCACACTGATGCCAGCAACGTAGGTTTAGGCGCTGTACTCGTCCAGTGGCAAGACTCAGCCGAGAGAGTGATTGCATATGCAAGTAGGACGCTTTCCCGTGCCGAGTCCCATTATTCCACAACGGAAAAGGAATGTCTTGCTGTAGTATGGGCAGTTCTGAAGTTTCGCCCATACCTCTACGGCCGTCCCTTCCACGTAGTCAGCGACCACCACTCTCTTTGCTGGCTGACCAACTTGAAGGACCCATCCGGTCGGCTAGCGCGCTGGAGCTTACGCCTACAAGAATTCGATATGACGGTCGTCTATAAGTCGGGAGGACAGCACTCTGATGCTGATTGCTTATCCAGGTCGCCTATAAAGCAAGATGATGTCTCAGAAGATGATGACATGGCATTTTTGGGAGTGATCGACACGGTCACCATTTCGTCTAAGCAGAAAGAAGACAGTGAGTTGCTCCCGCTTATTAATTTTCTTAACGGCCAGTCTACAAGCGTTCCCAAGATATTTGCAAGGAGCCTGCCATCATTCTGCTTGCGCAGTGGTGTCCTATACAAGAAGAACTTTGCCCCCAGCGGAAATGCCCACTTACTTGTCGTCCCGACATCCATTCGCGATGAGATCCTGAGCGCTTGCCACGATGAGCCAACCTCCGGCCACCTCGGATACACGCGCACATTGGCCAGAATCCAACAAAAGTATTACTGGCCGAAGCTTCCAGGCACTGTAAAGCATTACGTCCGCACGTGCCTCGATTGTCAACGACGAAAATCGCCACCTTTAAAACCAGCCGGATTGTTGCAACCAGTTCAAGTGCCCACCATGCCTTTTGCACAAATCGGAATGGATCTCCTTGGACCATTTCCGACTTCGCATACTGGAAATAAGTGGGTAATTGTCGCTACGGACTATCTTACTCGCTACGCAGAAACAAAGGCTTTATCAAGTGGAACCGCAGTAGAAGCGGCACGATTTTTCATTGAAAATATCGTTCTGAGGCATGGCGCTCCTAGAATTATAATAACAGACAGAGGTACCGCTTTCACGGCTATGCTCCTCAAGTCAGTGCTTGAGTTGAGTGGAACAGCGCACCGAAAAACTACCTCCTACCACCCACAAACCAACGGCTTAACAGAACGCCTCAACAAGACAATTGCTGATATGCTTAGTATGTACATCGACGTGGATCATAAAAATTGGGACGACGTTCTACCATACGTGACGTTTGCCTATAATACGGCGCAGCAGGAAACTACACGGAGGTGCTCGAATGCTGGCGTCAAGGCTGCGGAAATGATGCCGCCCCCAGAGGTCCGTATAGGCATATATATATATATATATATATATATATATATATATATATATATATATATATATATATATATATATATATATATATATATATATATATATATATATATATGCCTATACGGACCTCTGGGGGCGGCATCATTTCCGCAGCCTTGACGCCAGCATTCGAGCACCTGACTCCTGGACCACCGAGGCTGACCCACCTTCTTGAGTGTACGACGCTTTCCACCCGTCCTCGCGTCCCTTAATTAACCCCAGCAGTAGTGCAGTATAAGGCATTATTGTTTTTTTTTTTCGTGTTGAGTCACAGACTCGAGCACATTCCGAAACGGAGTCTTCACCTCTGGTCTTCTCAGCGTCGTCCAGGAGACAAAATTCCTTAAAGCAAGGAGGAGCTCGTCGAAAGCACGGCCGTTCGACACAAGGAGACGCTTCTTCTTCATTGCATTCTTCCTTGCGCTTTCTTGCTTGCTTGCTTGCTTGCTTGCTTGATCGATCCTTTTTTTGTGGCTCTCCCTCACTAAGGGGGATTGGCCAAGAAGCCGGCGGTTAATGTAACTCAATACCTTAATGTTATCCAGGCAAGGGAAGTAGGATTGCTTTGTTTTTACTTGGCGGGATTAATTTGGCACATTGTAAAAAAAGGAAAGAAGATGAGTAATAGATTTTGTTGAATAACTGAAGTGTAATCGTTATATGAAATTCTTCTGAAGGGTAAATCATTACAGTGTAATAGCTAAATAATAAATGTTAGATTGTCTGGTAAAAATAGAGAGTTGATCAATGGCTCATCAAGGTAATTTTCTTGTGGTACATAGGAATTCACAGAGAGCACCGCAGATGTTTCTTTCACTGAGTCCTAATGAAGCGGCCCCAAAGGACAAAATAGTAGGAGTAGTAAATGAAATTTCTAGTTTTCTTGAAGTCTACGTTACAGTGGTTTCGATGATAATAATGATAACAGATGTTAAGATAGAGGTAGACATTCCTTACCAAAATTCTTATTGTAAAAAAAACAAAGCGAAGTTATGGAGCAATGACAACAGATGGCATTGAAAATACATCACGATTTAATTAAAAGATCGCTGACAAAGATTGAAAATCGGCCCAAGACTTTCACTTGAAAGCCATCAATGAAATCAATAAAGATCTCATTGAAAAAATACTTCCTGAATGGTATTTTAATATAATTGAGTCAAGGACATTTCTATTGTGAAGTGTTCAACAGGGCTATTGTCGACGAAGTATTGAAGCAAGCACATGAGTATTGCGAAACCATTGATGTCCGATAGAGTCAATCATTAAACATAGTCCGATAATAGAAAATCAACAAGAATTTCTATGAGGGATACCTGCCGCTTCTATGCGGAGGAAAACAATCATGTGCCGACGATGTCACTGTTGTTTTAAGACGAAAGCCTCAGAGCTCTCATGAAACGCGGAAATCAATCATCGGTGTCGACGCCATCAATACGAGTGCTGCAAGAAATCGTCTTCAGGTGATGACTTCCCAGATCGGCAAAATTTCTGCAGTCCAGAGAGTTTCATTGAACCTGTATGCTGTAGTCTCTTTGATGACATCACAGAACATCGTCGCTTCGTTAAAGGTTGGCTGATCACAAAGGCATCGAAAAACCGGGAGAGGTACGGAAAGGTTGTCATTCTTCGAACTACGGTTTCTTACACCATTTTCTGAAACTAATGGTTGTGCAAGGTCACGGTAGGGGCAGACGACTTTCGGGTCGAAGCGGGAAAGGATAAACTCATTGGCTGCGAGAAGAAAAAGGTGCCTGCGTTTTCGAGTGAGGCGACCGCATAAAGGACGTCCTGATAGTGATGTTAGAAGCCGCTATAGTAATAGTGGTAAATGTGGGTAAAGAAATTAAGCACCGTGTTTCACAGCTTTTTTTCTTTGTTGCAATAAAAAAACGTAACACCTGAAGCGTCCTACCTTTCAGCGGTTTCTCTGAAAAGTGTGCAGAAATTTTTAAAACATTTTTTTTCTATCTGCGTTTGGTCTCCTTCAACTCGAATGAATGCCCACAACACTGGTCGATGAATGCGATGACGGTAGTGCTGTCGCAGAAAGTTAAAAACTAAAACGGCGTGTGGTTTTTGCCGACTTCACCAAGTTTCAATAATAACACTAATACTTCAATGGTCGTTTAACGCACGCGCACACTTTTTTGTTGTTCTTGTGGGCGGCAGCACAAGCCGTGCTCGCGGTTCTCTGCCATTTTCAGGCAGGCATGCAGGCAAGCGAACATACCGCTACAGAGGCTAGAACGTTTCCTGTCTAATACCGCCGGCAGCAGCAGCCTCTGGCACAACCTAAACTGCCTCAAGCGCGTATACAATGCAACTTAGTTATACATGTCTATAATTAGACAAAATAGTCAACCTGCAACGATTTCTTGTCCTACCCGTAGATTGGCCACATCAGTGTTGGGTGACGCTAGCGGTCATCCTTTGTATGCTTTCAACATCAGGTCAAAATTATAATTACTTTCTTATGGGACAAAAAAACGCGCTCGTTTCTGCTGATGTGATGAACGGTCTGCTAATTTGCGCCACAACCAGAAAAACAAAATTTTGCGGGTGGTAGACAATCCCTTCAATATTTCGTGGTTTTACGCGCCAATTAAACTCGCGATTTGGTTATGTCGCACGCAATAGTGTAGGGCTGCGACCACCTCCACTGAAGGGCGCTCAGCACGACCAAAATCAATGCCCTCGCATTCGGCTCCGAAAGCGAGAAACGTATAGCCACCCAACCAAGAAGGTAAACCACCATCGCAATAGCTATAGTATCAGTAGCAGCAGCAGAATGTAGTAGTGTTAACACGCGCTCAGAGCTGTTGACAGGTGCATCACAATCACCAAAAAACTCTTTTTACGCTTACAATTCGGTCTGCAGTTGACGCCGCGAAACCACGATATGGTTACGAGGCATGGTCTATTGTACAGGTCTCCAGAATAATCTTGAAGACCTTGGGGTATTTGATCTCCACCTTCAACATAGTGACTGAGTGCTCTATACCAATTCAAATGCGTCCATTCTGGCCGGGAATCCTACTCACGACCACAAGCACAGTAGCACGACTCGTCAGCTGATAAATTACAGCGGCGAGTTGCAATGCGCACTGAAGATCTCTAATCCAATAGCGCTTTTACTTTACCGTCGAAATTGATAATCACAATGCGATTCTTGTCGTCGCTGTAAACTTTAGTGGACGATAGAGTAGCGAAAAATGGCTGGCGTCTCTCTATCCTAGGATACCATGGACCCGAGGTGACAGCTTGGCCCTCTTCCCCAGAGGTCGCCTGCCTTCAAGGCGTGAAGTTGTCAGTTGGGCTTCCACCCATTATTATGGTGTGTAGATGTAGACGCAGATCCTAAACATCTGTTTCGCACCCAGCACAGCGATATGTGGCATTGCTGGGTTACGTCCACACTTCCATACCATATGGTAGAGTGTATCCCTTGCAGATCAGCAATGTCTAGTTGTTTTGGAAGCGTAATTGTTTGTTAACACATTGTACGCGGAGGTGGGCGAAGCCAAAAGCGCAGGTGCACTGGCGTCACTCGCCTTCGCTTGCTTCGCGCAAACGGAATCCAGCAGACATAGCTTGTATTAGCGCGGCAGATATAAAAAAAAAATGAAAATACAACACAGACGTCAAGAAAAGTAGGCGCTACTTTTAGCGCCTACCTTTCCTGACGTCTGTGTCATCTTTTTCTTCATTTTTTATTTGTATTAGCGCAGCCCATATGAAAAAAAAAGGAAAAGACGACACAGACGTCAAGAAAGGTAGGCGCTACAGTAATAACAATTCCCAGTGCTTCACCCACTTGTCACAATTGACTCAATGAAGATGCGTGCATTTTCTTTCGCTTGTTTAAGTTAAGGCGATTCAACACACACATTTAATAAACATTGACATAGCGCACTGTATACCGTGCGAACGCTACACTCGTTTCGCACGATATACGGTGCACGGCGTTATACGCTATACGAAGCTCTTGCATTGGTGCCTCGATCGCATTTTGCTTCTCGGAGGGCACGAAAAGGCGTCGCTGAAGTCTTCCTTGTGTTTGAGGGGCTCGTTGCACAGCGCCGCGCCGTGTTGCGCCCCGCACTGCATGTAGCACAACATCACGTAGAACAGCTGGCGTCCCGACAGAGGCACGTCAGGCAGCCTCTGTTCGTCGAAGGACGCCTCCGTCCTGAGCACCGCCAGCGCGACGTCTATTGCGGCGCCGGACGCCATGTGGAGGCCCACTCTTCGCTCCCATTCAGCGTCGGCCTCCCTCGGTCGCTGAAACAAAGTGCGACCCATAATGGGATTTGAGACTGATCGCGCCGTAAGCTTATCTTTACATCGCAAGAAAATAGAAATGCGTTTGAAGCTTTGCCTTCAAGATTTGATAGAGATGGCGTAATCTAGCCTCGTGCGAATCAGCTTCCTATGCTTCGGTTCATGCTGCCCCGCCGCGGTGGTCTAGTGGCTAAGGTACTCGGCTGCTGACCCGCAGGTGCCGGGATCGAATCCCGACTGTGGCGGCTGCATTTCCGATGGAGGCGGAAATGTTGTAGGCCCGTGTACTCAGATTTGGGTTCACGTTAAAAGACCCTACGTGGTCGAAATTTCCGGAGCCCTCCACTACGGTGTCTCTCATAAGTGTGGTGGTTTTGGGACGTTAAACCCCCACATATCAATATCGGTTCATGCCTGAACCATGCCGTTAGGAAAAGAATGACTGTGGCGCGTAACACTGGTCCATTTCATAGCACCTCTAAATGCCTTGTGCAAGCGCAGTTAGGAGGCCCCTGGGCCACATTTTATTCCGTTCCGAATCAGCGAAACGTCCCACGCGCGTCCGCAGGGCAACACGCGAGTCTAAGCCGATTACAATTAAGTATGTCAGATCATTTGTAATCGGTGGGCCATCAAAACACCCAATCCTTGCTCCGTTCACATCAGTCGCCACCTGGCGCGAAACGCTCGCGCCACGCAATATACGACGCGTTAAGGAGACTTATGACACTAAATAAACATTCATATAGTGTTCTATTCTCAAACCACTTCGAACAAACAATGTGGCCCCTGATGAAACTCCTGCGTGCCAACACTGACGCCTGGGTTCGATTCCCACTTGGACCCAGAAATTTCTATTATTCACTTTTCTTCGAATATTTTCTCGCTTACAACCGACGACGCCGACACTGAATACCGAAGGTACCCGCTATGCATCTGTAAGGGTATTACGTGCAAGTTGCTGATCCTGCATGTGGCTGATGACGATGACGAATTGTAGCTGAGAACGTTGCAGTACGTGGGAAGCATTAAACCACACACTCGTTGCGTAATGAGCGTCGCGTGATGAGCGGTTGTTATTTCACTCCTCTTCCTCGCTATACTCCACAAATTGACGCCATTCCTTGCACGATTGTGACGCCTGTATAGAGTCCTTTTGCCAATGAGATTCAAGCACCAGCATCGGTGTGAGGTCGAAAACTACTAGAATGCAGGCGGCACGGGTCAGAATCGATCCTGCGTATATTTTTTGTGACTACATTTTCATGTATGTGTCTATCGATTACTTTTTTTATGTCTATCGGTTACGCCACCGGCCGCGCCTGTCGTTTAAGGACTACGCTGAAAAATACCGGGTTCCCAACGAAGGTACCGATATGCTATGCCGCTTCGTGTAACCTCAATTAAAGTCACGTCCATTTTCATCTAATTTAC
>WOVY01006392.1:0-51030 GCA_013436015.1 Rhipicephalus annulatus | reverse complement strand
ACTACTGATCGTGTCCTAGAAGAATTTTATTGCCTGACCTGAACGGAGACGTAAGCGCTTTGTCAAGTCTTGCGACAAGTGCCAGAGAACTACCCCTAAAGGAAAAGTTGGAGTCGCACCACTAGGCAACATGCCTCTTATCCGGACACCTTTTGAAAGGGTCGCGGTTGATTTAATCGGCCCATTTTCCACCAAGATCGGACCGTGGGAACCGATATGTTCTGACACTTATCGATTTTGCGACTCGCTACCCTGACGCTGTAGCATTGCCCGCAATCGATGCAGTTCACATTGCGGAAGCACTCATCGAGATTTTTTCCCGCATCGGCTTGCCAAAGGAAATCGTCACCGACCAAGGGGCAAGTTTTACCTCAGAATTAATGAACGAGGTTAGCAGGCTTCTCTCCGTGAAGATGCTAAAGACAACCCAATATCATGCGATGGCGAACGGTCTCGTGGAGAAATTTAATGGCACCCTGAAGACAATGCTAAAGAGAATGTGCCAAGAGAGACTTCGATCTTGGGACAGGTACCTAGCTCCGCTACTCTTTGCATATAGGGAAGTTCCACAGACAAGCCTCGGGTTCTCTCCGTTTCAGCTCATTTACGGCCGCCACGTCCGAGGACCGCTAACCGTGCTGAGAGAACTGTGGGCAAATGAGGGGCTAGACGCAGAAACGCGGACGACTTACACCTACGTCTTTGATTTGCGCAATCGCCTAGAGGAGACTTGCAAGATAGCCCATGAACAGCTGGAGAAGGCTCGTGTGAAGCAGAAAACCTATTATGACAGGAAAAGTCGCCCTAGAAAATTATGCCCAGGCAACAAGGTTTTAATTCTGCTCCCGACTGACTCCAACAAGCTGTTAATGCAGTGGAAAGGGCCGTTCCAAATCATCGAACGGAAAAATGATGTCGACTACGTCATCGATGTGTTTGGGAAAAACAAGATTTTTCATATCAATATGCTCAAAAAATACGAAGAGCGCGAAGTGACGGAACCACAACAGGTGTCAGTTGTTGCAGAGCTCCACGAAAATCTCCCCGAAGAAGAAGACGAAGTCAAACAGATGCCCATATTGAGCTTGTATCGCACGCAGTTCAGCACGGATGTCAAGCTATCACCACACCTCACTGCTGAACAAGTTCAGAATGTGCAAGCACTTTTTCAAGAGTATGCGGACATTTTTCTGACTTACCAGGGAAAACAGCACTCGTGGAGTGTTCGCTACGTCTGACCTCCAATAAGCCTGTGCATGTTCCGCAGTACCCCATCCCCCTTGCCTTGCAAGAAAGAGTAGAAAAGGAAGTGCAAGAGATGCTGAAACTCGGTATTATTGAGCGGTCGCAGTCGCCGTACCACGCTCCCATTGTCGTGGTGAAGAAACCGGACAACACGATTAGGTTGTGCATAGACTTCAGAGAATTGAACAAGATTCTGGTCCCCGACTGCGAGCCAATACCACGCATCGATGTAGTTTCTTGCACTTGTTGGACAAAAGCAGTTTTTCTCTAAATTTGATTTCACGAAAGGATACTGGCAAGTACCGATGGATCCAAACAGTCGTGAAAAAACTGCTTTCTCCAGCATGTCTGGGCTCTATCACTTCCTCTACATGCCTTTTGGCATTAAAACGGCGCCAGCAGTATTCGCGCGCCTTATGAGATCAGTACTGGGTGGTGTCGACAACGTTCACCATTATTTCGACGATGTCATCATTGCGACCGATACTTGGCAAGAGCACATCGACACCCTCAGACAAGTTTTTGAACGAATTAACCAAGCTCACCTCACCATAAAACCAAGTAAATGTGAGATAGGAGAGCGAAGCATATCCTTCTTGGGACATCGAATCGGGGAGACTACAGTTGAACCGCTTCGCAAAACGCTGGACAAGATTCTTGCCGAAAAACGACCTACAACCAAGAAAGCAGTGCAGTCGTTTCTTGGCTTGACCGGCTATTACAGGAAGTTTATACCTAACTACGCCGAACTGACCAAGCCGCTGACGGACCTTACAAGAAAGGGACAAAGCCACACTGTTTCATGGGGCGCACATCAAGAGGAAGCGTTTACGGCCATCAAGAAGAAGCTCGGTGATGCTCCCATCCTCCTTGCTCCCGACCTCTCGAAGGAGTTCGTTCTTCGTACGGATGCCTCCAATACAAGCCTGGGCGCAGTATTGCTCCAGATGGGAAAGGGCCAGGTGCTGCATCCAGTTGCTTACGCAAGTCGTAATTTATTGCCCCGAGAAACCCACTATTCAACAATAGAACGGAAATGCCTTGCACTTGTTTGGGCAGTGCAAAAATTTCATATTTACCTCTATGGCAAACCTTTTGACATTCAGTCAGACCACCAACCATTACAGTATTTAAATTCCGCCAAACACGTGAACAACAGAGTGTTGAGGTGGAGTCTCCTTATGCAGGAGTACTCATTCACAGTTCATTACATCAAAGGTTGTGACAATGTTGGAGCCGACTACTTGAGTCGCGCATAACTGCCGTTCAGGTAGCAACGTGGTTCTTAATACTACTAGCCCTCAGTCGTGAATAGTTGACTCCTAGTTGCGACATAGCAACCCTACTTGTACGGTAGTTTTCCAACCGAACTGTAAGCAGCCTTCTGTGAACATTCTGCTACTATGTACATGCGACCCCTAAGGCAATGCAGTGCAGTGCAGGGACCGTGCAGTGACCGTGCAGTGCAGTGACCATTCGTTCGCCCCGCGCCCTTGTAGTAGAATAGTTGCAGACAACTTTCTCGAAAAAGGGGGTGATGTCATAATATGTGCTGCGCGGACGCGAAACAGAAACTAAAAAAAAACGACAATAGTGTGCCGTGCGGTGGCGAAGAGGATGTGATGTGTGCGTGTATGTGCCGTGCGGTGCCTACGAGGAAGACGACAGCTCGTGAGGCGCGGCCTCGAGGGTGCGTGACCCGTGCCTTCGGCAGTGCGCGAGGTACGTCGTTCGAGGCAGGACTACCTCGTTGGGCGTCTGGCCCATAGGTACGACCCAGGCCACGTCGCGACACTCCTACCAGCCGAGTGGACAGCTCAGCCTCCGCTAGACGACCGGTCTAGGAGAGCTGGTGCCAGGTTCCTGAACCTGTCCTTGTCCCGCTGGTCGTGGAGAGCTGGCGCCGGGTGCCTGAACCTGCCCTTGCGCCGCTGTTCCAGGAGGGCTGGCGTGGGTTTCCGAGGCGGACTGCAGGTGCTCAAGGGCACAACTCCCTGCCGCCGGAACACGTGTGTCGTCGGCTCCAGTTCGTCGACAGTGGCGCTGAGCCACTGGAGTTCGACGCGGCGACCCTGCGTCTCCCGACTTCGTCACTGCAGGTGACGACGCCGCACAACGTCGACTTCGCCACTGAATGGTGCCGACGGGGCATCAACGACGGCCCAGGCTACTACCCCGACGACCTGAACTGTAGGCCGAACGTTCTACTTATTCATTTAGTTTAGCCGCGTGTTTTTTTAGGAACTTCGTAATGTGTGGGTTGTCCATGTGTGAAGGGTACAATAGAAGTGGGACGTGTGTTTGTGCACTGTCGTGCTGTCTGATTCTTTCTGGAGCGGTCCTGCCCCAATAACATCACAACAATAACATACCACGCTCATGTAGCGCTCGTGGCCGTTTCGCTAGCTTCACATGTACGAAACTCAGTATTTAGTAACGCGAACGGACAACAGAGGTAAATGACACATCCAAACATGATAATCACGACATGCGTGTCATGTAACAACATGACTACAGGCCACGTTGATGATGCGCTCGCGACCGTTTCGCCACCTTCAGATATGCCAGATTTGGTATTACGTGACGCCAATGGATGACGAAGCTATGTGACTGGTACAAACATGGTAATCGTGAGATCCGTGTCATGTGAGAACATGAATGGTTTAGAAAATTGAAATTGCTCCAGCCACAGTTCAAATAGAGTCCGACGTTTCGAGACCAACTCGGTCCCTTCCTCAGGGGGTGACTGTCTTGGTCATGGAAGTGTCGTCGCGTCGTGTTCTCTCACCACGGCTCCGGCTTTCCCTTTCCACCACGTTTCGGAGACCGTGAACGTACACCGAAGGCAATGATCCCAGCGAGCGGTTCACGTTGGCAGGCGTATGCTGAATGTGCCAAGACTCGAGCAAGAGCCTCTTTCCCAAATTTCGTTCTGTTTCAATAACAGAAGCGCCGTCTAAGTAAATTTTTTGGTCGTGCTTCTCGCAGTGCTCCGCCAGAGCGCTACGTTGCACTTCCATCTTCTTGACGTCGTTCTTGTGTTGGCGCATTCTTTCCAGGAAACACTTGGTCTCGCCTATGTAGCAGGCTGGACACCCAGAACACGACACTTTGTTGACAACGCCCGGGTGTAGCTCCCTCGGAGGTCGGTCTTTCGGCCGCTGTAGCAAGCAAGCGAGCGTCGAAACAGGTTTATGGATTACCGTGACCCCGGCTTTTCCTAGGACTCTCGAGAGCTGTTCACTTATGCCCGGCACATATGGAATGGCGACGCGGTTGTTTGGCGCCTTCGTTTTTCTCGTGTGCGGTGGTGTGGCCAGGGCGGAAAGGGGGTCGGGCGGTGTGTCGCTTGCAGGTGTCTTTCCGCGGTGCGGTGGTTGTCGTCTCGACAAACGGCGTGACGCCCGGCGGATGAACGCTTCTGTGTAGCCATTCCCTCGTAGCTCGGCGACAATCCTCTTTTCTTCTTTCTTCCTCTCACCCTCCGACATGCAGATTACTCGTGCACGTGAAAGGAGTGCCGAAACCACTGAAGCTTTGTGGGCAGTTGGATGACAGGACGTAAAATGCAAATACCTGCCGGTGTGAGTTGGCTTTCTATACACCTAAAAGGTCATGCGCTCGCCCTGTCGTCTGACTAAAACATCGAGAAACGGAAGCGCCCCGTCTCGCTCTCGTTCCACCGTGAACTGTATCGCTTGGTCGATGGAGTTTAGATGTTCGAGGAAGCTGTCTACTGCTGCGTTCTTTATTATGCAAAAACAGTCATCCACGTACCTCACAAATACTTTCAGCCTGTCAATAAAGGAGCCCAGTGCCGTCTCTTCTATGTGTTCCATTGTGAGGTTGGCAGCCGTAACGGAGATCGCCGCTCCCATCGCGGTCCCGCTGGCTTGTCTGTAGAAGCTCCCGTTGACGCTGAAATACGTCCCCTTGAGGCAGTATTCCAGTAGGCGACACAGTTCGTCGACGCCCAGGCAGGTTCTTACATCCAAGAGCTCGTCTTGGTTCAACGCTGCTGGTACGCTAGACACCGCTAGTGCTACGGGCACACTGGTGAACAGAGACACGACGTCGAATGAGACGAAGCACTCATCGCTGCTCACGGTCACACCTCTCATGCGCTCCAAGAAGTGGCTGGCGTCGCGTATGTGGGTCGGTGTTTGCCCCACGAGCGGCGCGAGAGTTCGGTGGAGATACTTGGACAGCGCCCGGAGTGGAGATGTTGTAAAATCCACGATAGGACGGAGCAGAACTGTGGGCTTGTGGGTCTTGGGAAGCCCGTAAAATCCTGGTGCAGAGCCGTTCCGGCAGATGAGCTGGAGGTATGTGTTTCTCGCCTTTGGGTGCGCTTTAAAGATATCCGCCAGGAGCTTGTTCATTTCCCTTTGGACACTTGGTGTGGGGTCCTTCGTCAGCTTTTCGTAGGCCGGACTGTCCAGCAGGTCTCGCACTTTGTCGTTGTATGCCTCCCTGTCGAGCAGGACCATTGCGTTCCCTTTGTCGGCCGGGAGGATGACAACCTTATCATCATTTCGGAGCGCATGGATCGCCTTACACTCCTCTCTCGACAGGTTGTGCTCACGGCGCTTTCCTATTTTTGATAGTACGCCGATAGCCTTGAGACGCACGTTCTCCCGAATGCCGCTGTCGAGTCGCCTTATGCCTTCCTCCGTAGCCGCGATGATCTTCGGCAGTGACGGGCGTGTCGTGGTCGTGTTGAAGTTGTGTCCCTTCGCCAGCACGCTGTGCTCTGTCGGGGAGAGTTGTTTGGAGGACAGATTGACGACGAAATTCTCGTTGTCAGGACTGTAGTGGTGTTTTTCTCCTTGAGGCGTCGCAAGCTTACTATTGTGGGTCGCCTGTTGTTTATGCGCAGTTGTTGCAGCCACATTTCGTGCGAACTCCTCCAGTGACGGAAAAATGTCAGGCAGTCGATGTTGAAGTTGCCGCCATAGAAAGAACAGGTCTAATTCCTTCTTCTTGATGACGCTGTGGCACTCATGGATTCGGGCGTTTAGTAGTCGCCGTTCAGCTTGTGCGATGATCTTGTTGCCCTCCGCCGTGTGCACCAGGCGCTTGAGCTGAAGGCTTCGTGGTATCACGTTCCTCTCCCGACAGGTCCTCGCGAAGTCGAGATGGTTGCGGTAGGTCGTGACGCCGCGTGCCACGTTCACGTACCGCTTCGCGAGGAGTGCTGCTTCCTTACCGAAGTTACTGCGTAATGACTTAAACGTCAACATTTTCACAGCAATCTGTCTGGCTGGGTAGAAAGGTTTAGAAAATTGAAATTGCTCCAGCCACAGTTCAAATAGAGTCCGACGTTTCGAGACCGACTCGGTCCCTTCCTCAGGGGGTGACTGTCTTGGTCATGGAAGTGTCGTCGCGTCGTGTTCTCTCACCACGGCTCCGGCTTTCCCTTTCCACCACGTTTCGGAGACCGTGAACGTACACCGAAGGCAATGATCCCAGCGAGCGGTTCACGTTGGCAGGCGTATGCTGAATGTGGCAAGACTCGAGCAAGAGCCTCTTTCCCAAATTCCGTTCTGTTTCAATAACAGAAGCGCCGTCTAAGTCAATTTTATGGTCGTGCTTCTCGCAGTGCTCCGCCAGAGCGCTACGTTGCACTTCCATCTTCCTGACGTCGTTCTTGTGTTGGCGCATTCTTTCCGGGAAACACTTGCTCTCGCCTATGTAGCAGGCTGGACACCCAGAACACGACACTTTGTAGACAACGCCCGGGTGTAGCTCCCTCGGAGGTTGGTCTTTCGGCCGCGGTAGCAAGCGAGCGAGCGTCGAAACAGGTTTATGGATTACCGTGACCCCGGCTTTTCCTAGGACTCTCTAGAGCTGTTCACTTATGCCCGGCACATATGGAATGGCGACGCGGTTGTTTGGCGCCTTCGTTTTTTTCGTGTGCGGTGGTGTGGCCAGGGCGGAAATGGGGTCGGGCGGTGTGTCGCTTGCAGGTGTCTTTCCGCGGTGCGGTGGTTGTCGTCTCGACAAACGTCGTGACGCCCGGCGGATGAACGCTTCTGTGTAGCCATTCCCTCGTAGCTCGGCGACAATCCTCTTTTCTTCTTTCTTCCTCTCACCCTCCGACGTGCAGATTACTCGTGCACGTGAAAGGAGTGCCGAAACCACTGAAGCTTTGTGGGCAGTTGGATGACAGGACGTAAATTGCAAATACCTGCCGGTGTGAGTTGGCTTTCTATACACCGAAAAGGTCATGCGCTCGCCCTGTCGTCTGACTAAACATCGAGAAACGGAAGCGCCCCATCTCGCTCTCGTTCCACCGTGAACTGTATCGCTTGGTCGATGGAGTTTAGATGTTCGAGGAAGCTGTCTACTGCTGCCTTCTTTATTATGCAAAAACAGTCATCCACGTACCTCACAAATACTTTCGGCCTGTCAATAAAGGAGCCCAGTGCCGTCTCTTCTATGTGTTCCATTGTGAGGTTGGCAGCCGTAACGGAGATCGCCGCTCCCATCGCGGTCCCGCTGGCTTGTCTGTAGAAGCTCCCGTTGACGCTGAAATACGTCCCCTTGAGGCAGTATTCCAGTAGGCGACACAGTTCGTCGACGCCCAGGCAGGTTCTTTCATCCAAGAGCTCGTCTTGGTTCAACGCTGCTGGTGCGCTAGACACCGCTAGTGCTACGGGCACACTGGTGAACAGGGACACGACGTCGAACGAGACGAAGCACTCATCGCTGCTCACGGTCACACCTCTCATGCGCTCCAAGAAGTGGCTGGCGTCGCGTATGTGGGTCGGTGTTTGCCCCACGAGCGGCGCGAGAGTCCGATGGAGATACTTGGACAGCGCCCGGAGTGGAGATGTTGTGAAATTCACGATAGGACGGAGCAGAACTGTGGGCTTGTGGGTCTTGGGAAGCCCGTAAAATCCTGGTGCAGAGCCGTTCCGGCAGATGAGCTGGAGGTATGTGTTTCTCGCCTTTGGGTGCGCTTTAAAGATATCCGCCAGGACCTTGTTCATTTCCCTTTGGACACTTGGTGTGGGGTCCTTCGTCAGCTTTTCGTAGGCCGGACTGTCCAGCAGTTTTTGCATAATAAAGAAGGCAGCAGTAGACAGCTTCCTCGAACATCTAAACTCCATCGACCAAGCGATACAGTTCACGGTGGAACGAGAGCGAGACGGGGCGCTTCCGTTTCTCGATGTTTTAGTCAGACGACAGGGCGAGCGCATGACCTTTTCGGTGTACAGAAAGCCAACTCACACCGGCAGGTATTTGCATTTTACGTCCTGTCATCCAACTGCCCACAAAGCTTCAGTGGTTTCGGCACTCCTTTCACGTGCACGAGTAATCTGCACGTCGGAGGGTGAGAGGAAAAAAGAAGAAAAGAGGATTGTCGCCGAGCTACGAGGGAATGGCTACACAGAAGCGTTCATCCGCCGGGCGTCACGCCGTTTGTCGAGACGACAACCACCGCACCGCGGAAAGACACCTGCAAGCGACACACCGCCCGACCCCCTTTCCGCCCTGGCCACACCACCGCACACGAGAAAAACGAAGGCGCCAAACAACCGCGTCGCCATTCCATATGTGCTGGGCATAAGTGAACAGCTCTCGAGAGTCCTAGGAAAAGCCGGGGTCACGGTAATCCATAAACCTGTTTCGACGCTCGCTCGCTTGCTACCGCGGCCGAAAGACCGACCTCCGAGGGAGCTACACCCGGGCGTTGTCTACAAAGTGTCGTGTTCTGGGTGTCCAGCCTGCTACATAGGCGAGAGCAAGTGTTTCCCGGAAAGAATGCGCCAACACAAGAACGACGTCAGGACGATGGAAGTGCAACGTAGCGCTCTGGTGGAGCACTGCGAGAAGCACGATCATAAAATTGACTTAGACGGCGCTTCTGTTATTGAAACAGAACGGAATTTGGGAAAGAGGCTCTTGCTCGAGTCTTGGCACATTCAGCATACGCCTGCCAACGTAAACCGCTCGCTGGGATCATTGCCTTCGGTGTACGTTCACGGTCTCCGAAACGTGGTGGAAAGGGAAAGCCGGAGCCGTGGTGAGAGAACACGACGCGACGACACTTCCATGACCAAGACAGTCACCCCCTGACGAAGGGACCGAGTCGGTCTCGAAACGTCGGACTCTATTTGAACTGTGGCTGGAGCAATTTCAATTTTCTAAACCTTTCTACCCAGCCAGACAGATTGCTGTCAAAATGTTTACGTTTGAGAACATGAATACATGCCACAGTCCAGGCTCCAATACATTTCGACGTGACGCGGTGCGCGTGCTCATCGGCGTTAATTTCGTCGCGTCACGCCGGTGTTGCCACGCTAGGCGCCGGTCCTGCACTATACTCGGTGGTGCGCGCTGCGCTGCGTTTCTTTGACGAGTGCGCGTTGCAGGGCGTCCGGCATCCCTCAGTCACGAAAAGAGGGAGACGCAGTGTTTTCTGGGTAACCCATCGGCATGAAATGCAACATGTCGTATTTCGCGACGGTTGCCGTCGGCCGCGCCGACGGACGCTGGTCATGCCTGGCGTCAGACTACAGAGTGCTCGAGTTTTGCTAACGTAGTGTCACTGTGCCCAGCGTGCGCGCGTGTCAATGTTACGTTGGAGTATATTGTGCCCTTCATGATGTACTCAAGTCTGTTTCGCTAGCTCCACATATTCCAAATTTGGTGTTACGTGACGTCGTTGAATGACATGAAGACATATGACTGGTCCAAACACGATAATCATGACACGCGTGTCATGTGAGAACATGACAACATAACCCTCTCATAGCATGCTCGCGGCCGTTTCGCTTGCTCAACATATCCTAAATTTCTTATCACGTGACGTGAATAGACGACGAATGTAAACAACACATTCAAACACGAAATTCATCATAGGGAAGTCATGTACAGCACCATTTACCTCCACCTTGACACTTTGTGCTGATTTCAAAGTGACATATCAACATTTCTCATTTGTGCTTAGTATATCATCGACTCCCACTGTACGTGGGATCTGCCATTTTTTTTCCAACACTATCTATCTATCTATCTATCTGTCTATCTATCCATCTATTTATCTATCTATTTATCAATCTGTCTGTCTGTCTGTCTGTCTATTTTACCTTCAGAAAGCATGCATTACCCAGCCTAGCAACCAACATTACAGATTGATTGATTGATATGTGGGGTTTAACGTCCCAAAACCACCATATGATTATGAGAGACGCCGTAGTGAAGGGCTCCAGAAATTTTGACCACCTGGGGTTCTTTAACGTGCACCCAAATCTGAGCACACGGGCCTACAACATTATCGCCTCCATCGTAAATGCAGCCGCCGCAGTTGGGATTTGAACCCGCGACCTGCGGGTCAGCAGCCAAGTACCTTAGTCACTAGACCACCGCTGCGGGGCAACCAACAACAGGGCACTGCGTTTATTTTATCGAAACAATGAACATGTTCTCAAGTCACACTTCAGAAAACTTGTTTTCAAACTAGCTTGCGGCAGTTCCCGGTGCAGTTGCTTCGCCAAACGTAAATAATAGTTGTGGCCAAACTCGACGTGTATAGGTCGATAAGTGTTATGCCTAAGCCCATTTATGATGATGATCATCATCATGATGAAGATTCTTATACTGGCGCACACCAGGGGTATAGGCCAAGAACTGCGTGGCAAGATCGACAGGAAGTAAAGGCTTATGATTTTGCAAACAAAATGTAACTTTGGACTGACGGTTATAGACAATCTCGAATGGTGTTAGGTCTGTGGTCTCTTGCCCCATGGTATTAAAAGCAAACCTGACGTACGGCAAAAAATTTTCATTTCACGTTTTGTGCTCTACAATAACATATATAGATAGCATGACAGCCAGTGTTTTCTTTTACCCCTCTATCAAGCCGTTCATTTGGGGATAACAAGCTATTGTTTTCCTGTGGGTGGTATGCGTCAGCTTGGTGACCTGTTGCAATAACTCTGCCGTAAATGCTGCTCAATGATCCGTTATGAGAACAGCAGGTGCACAACGACACAAAACAATGTCGTGGACAAAGAATCAGGTGACTTCAACTGCAGTTCCCCAAGGCACAGCTTTGGTTTCTGCGTAGCTAGTCATATAGTCCGTTGCGACGATTATCTACCTATTTTCTGAGGATAACGTAGGAAATTAACCGAGAAGATCCATTCCCGCTTGCTGAAATGGTCCTGGGGTGGCTCTAAAGGATGTAAGAAGCCAGCGGACTTTGCGGGTGGAACTTACGCTTCTTACAGTCACGGCAGGTTCGGACATAGCGCTGAATAGACGAATACAGCTGTGGCCAGTAGTAATTTTGTCGGATGCGCGCTAATGTCCTAGCAAAGCCTAAGTGGCCAGCAGAAGTATCGTCGTGGCAAGCCTGCAAATCTTCCTCACGCAGGGCCGTTGGAACGGCGAGGAGAAACGTTTCCTGGCTGCTCTCAAGACTTATGTTGTTGAGAACATTGTTCCGCAGGCAATGCAATGTTAATCCACGTGAGAGAGGGCGTGAGACGATAACGTCTTCTCCTTGAAGATGCTGGATGACAGGAAGTAGCTCAGTGTCATAACGTTGAAGTTCAGTCAGCCGCACCACATCGACAATTCAAAGAAACGGTAAATATTGTTCAGTGTCAGATGACGTCGGGAAAATAGAAGCACATAACAGGCAGTCAGCATCTGTATGCTTAGGTCCTGATCGGTAGACCACCGTTATGTCGTATTCTTGAAGCCGGAGGCTCCAGCGGGCGACGCGGCCTGATGAATCCCGTAGATTGGCAAGCCATCAGAGCAAATGGTGGTCGCTGACCGCTTGAAATAGCTGGCTGTATAGGTCGAGTCGAAACTTGCTAATGGCCCAAAAGACTGCTAGGCACTCTTTTTAAAGGCGATAGTCTTTCTTGGGGACCTTCGACGCAAAATTTTGGTCTGTCTGTCTGTCTGTCTGTCTGTCTGCCCTGACGATACCTCAAACGGCACCAAACGGCCAACAATCTCTCCGGCGCCCACCAATATTGCTCAAGGTTTAGCGTTCATAGTTGTGCGATTGTCAATTAAAAACTCAAATATTGCGCCTATCTGAAGTGACATAACAACAATTTTATGTTTTGTATGTCGGCCTTTACACAAAAAGAGGCACACACAAGTAACTCTAAGGAATTTAGCGTTTAACGCGCTGTGCTGACAGTGCAACACGATGCTCAACAAGGTGTTTCCAACGCTTTGCTACGACGGAACGGTGGTGGCACCTGGCCGTCGCGTTGCCTTCTACACCTTATCACCTCCGAGACAGGAGCGAATCTTTCTCCGCGGTCTCGCATGCCTTCGTTTTCAAAGATAACTGCCAGATGGCGCTCATGTCTAACGTGCCTAGATGCACTTGTTCGCGTCCGTTACACGCTCGACGCACTCTAACGCAGCAGCTTCAAAATACTATTCACCGATTTTCTTCCGCAGAACATCAAATAAATGTTTTGTTCACTCTCTCCTGACGCAAGACTGTCGTCTTCGATGACATCTACAGTGTAACATGTAGATTCGGGCCATTTTTTGGTTGTAGAGTAGTTAGCCTCTGCTTTTGTGAGACTGCGGCTCGCATAAGCGATTACACGCTCCGTGCCATACTGCCAGTGAACTAGAATGGCTCTGATTTCTACGTGGCGTGTGTGTGAATATCAGTGTCGGCAGTGACATCAAAATATGCCAGCACGAGAGCTGTCTGCAGTCGATTGTGTAGCTCTACAAAGACTTGTTGTTGTTCTTCCGTCCATGTAAAGGGCACAATTGGCCGTGTCAGGCTTTTAAAAGGTTCCGCAATTTTCGGAAATCCTTCGACAAAACGGTGGTTGTAGGCACAGAGTTTGAGGAATCGCTGAAGAGCCTTCTTGCCTCCAGGACGAGCGAACTCGGCAACGGCAGCCAACTTCTCCAGGTCTGGTCGAACACCCCCTGGGCTCACCACGTTGCCAAAAAACTAAAGCCAAAGTATCACTTTTCAGGCTTGATAGTAAGGTTTGCTCTCCGTATTGCAGTGAGGACACTTTTTAGCCTTGAAAGCTGTTTGTCAAACGTGCTTGAAAACACAATGACATCATCCAAGTATACAAGACACGTCTGACACTTTAGTCCAGCGAGTACAGTGTCCATCACGCATTGAAATGTGGCGAGAGCAGAATAGAGACCGAAAGGCAGCGCTTCAAATTTGTTGAGCCCGTCGGGAGTTACGAACGTGGCTTTCTCACGGTCGCCCTCGTCAACGTCGATTTGCCAGTACCCTGACTTGATATGTAATGATGTAAAAAACAGGGCTCGGCGCAGACGGTCTAAAGTGTCATCAATCTGTGGCAGGATATACACGTCACGTTTTGTAACTTTGTTAAGCCGTCAGTAGTCGCCGCAGAAGCGTAGTGTGTTGTCCTTTTTTCTTTACTAGGACAACAGGTGATGCCCACAAACGTGAGAGTTGAATGACATCCTCATTCAGAATTTCTTGAACTTGACGCTGATTCACCTCTCTTTCCTTCAGGGACACACGGTATGAACGTTGGCGAAGAGGCCGCACCAACTCCTTGGTAACAATGTGGTGTTTTGTAACGGTAGTACGTTCAACTTTCGATGCTGGGGAGAAGCAGTCCGAGAATTCTGCCACAAGGTTTAGCAGCCACTCTTTTCGTGAATCTGGCAAGTCTGGATTAACGTGAATGCAGCTGCCCAGGTCAGCACAAGCTTTTACATCCAGTGAAGTCGTATCCAATGTGCCGACATTTGAAAAGTCGGTGATTTCACTGAGAAAAGCGACAGTGGTGCCTTTAAGGACGTGCTGAAACCTATTGGTGAAGTTGGTCAGCAGAACTCGGACTCTTCACTCGACCATGGAACAGATCGGACGTGTTTTTCCATAGCTCCTCCCAGTCCTTTAACACTTCCATGGGTTTTTGTCCATGGCGCTCACGTTGAACAGACCTACTTCAGACTTTTCGGTGAGCGATTTCACAGCCAAGACTGTTTAAAGTGATTCGAAACGTGAAAGTGTTCTTCTCAACAACATTCTGGTCACCAGGCATAGCCGATGCATCGGCGTCTCCGTGACACAGCATTGACGCCGCTGCAACTTTCGGCGCTTGGCCGCGTTCGTGCGAACGCCGAGCGCGTTGCCGTGACATGCGGTGTGTGCCTGATCTAAACTGCTTAGACATGGCTTCTCCGGTTTCTACCATCGAATCAGCAGCAGTGAATGCTGCAGACGCCAACGAATATCCGGTGGATACGGACGATAGTTCTTGGTTCACTGCTACCCGCCGACGCAAGCCAATGACCGCAACGAATTCCGCACCCGAGCCCTTCCTTGCCTGCCAAAACTCAAGTGACCCCGCGGCCGCTACCCCTACCTATTGATGACTTCAAGGTGATCTTCCGACCACGAGGAGGCCTTCGCCTTAGTGAATGGGCACATCAAGTGTTGGCACGCGCCATCTGCATGACTGCTGGGCTGCCAGGAGAAACAGTCAACAAGCTTCTTTTTCGCAGCCAAGCGGAACGCAATATAGGCATCGCAAGCACACCAGACGAAACTATTGCTGCAAAGTTGCAAGCCGTCACTCAAGTAAATCTAGGATAGCAGAGATATGAATTGCAAGCTTATGTAGCTGCTCCTGACAATGCTTGCAAGGGAATCATCATTGGCCCCGAGAAGAATACTTCACCCACCGAGCTCATCGACAGCATCTATGCACCCGACGCTGAAGTCTTGCACGCCCGAATGATGGGATCCACAAACACGGCATTTATAACTTTTGCAGGCCTTCAAGTTCCACGTTATGTTTACTACTACCGCGCGGAATACCGATGCTACATTCACCGACCTCGCAAGCAAGTTTGCACAATCTGCCTTGCACTTGGACATCGGGCAGACGTATGTCCATCCCCAACAAAACGCCGATGCCAAGCATGTGGAGTTGAGACACCAGCGCCGGAGCACAGCTGTACAACTCAATACTTTCACTGCAAGGGTGACCACCCTGCTACGCACCCCAAATGTCCTGCGAGAGAACAGAAACCTCCAAACAAGCATTACGTTAAGAAAGCATTGGAGCCGAACGCGTTAGCACCACCACCTACATCACCACCCAAGGGACACAGGCCTGGGTCCAGAACGAGGCGCAGCCAATCCAAGAGCAGAGGGAAGTCTTAGGACAGGGCCTTGGAATCCTTAAACAACACGCCAGGAACCGCATCCAAAACCTGCACCACTAGCCTGGGACTGATTTCCCTAAAAGAACAGAGCCGCTAGTGCGGAGAGACCAGAATCGCCACCAGCCAAGAAGCCAGCGCCCGCTGGACACGCCTATAGCTAAGGTGATTTAGGCAGCGGGGCGTTCCTGCCTGAAATCTTTTTACCTAATTCCTCCCATACGCCTTCATCACACAACCACCCCAACGTACCTCTCACATCTAACGCACATAACTGCACTAAGCAAGAGCTGCAAAATGCCCTCACAAAACTGAGAGACTCGCTTAAGGCTGAAGTAACCAGCATGATCACTTAGGCAAATAATGATTCCGTGCAGAACTTAGGGATATGATAAGGTCCATACCCAAGCACTTGTAACAGAGCTAAAGCAGCAGCTACAAGAAAGCTTCGCGTCATTTAGTACAGGCCCCAAGACTAACTGACACAAGCTACAAACCCCAAAAGTCCTAGCACACGACCCCACCCTTACATCCGCCCGTCACTCTCAACGCAGGACACAGTCCAAAAAGAGCAAGATGGGCTCCCCTAGTCCTGCCTTCACCATGTGGCAGTGGAACTGTAGGGGGTTTCGACGAAAGAGGAGCTCCCTGCAACAGTACACTGCCACTTTCGCGCACCCTCCGGATATCGTGGCTCTGCAGAAGACACAATGCACACCTACCCTCTCGGGCTTCGATACACACACAGATCAACATACACCATCACTTGTCGCAATACTCGTACCCAAACACGTGACAACTATAGAACACAAACTGACGTCATCCATTCTACGTGTGTTTGTTGAAATTATTCCTCAGAAACGCAGTCAGCAGAGCTTGTTTATACTAAACATCTACAGCTCCCCTAAATCTTGGAGGAACGACTTCGGCTACCTTATAGCGGAAACGTGCAAGCTAGGGGAACAAGTTTTAGTGGTTGGTGATTTTAGCGCCCCACACACGTCATGGGGATACCTATCGGATACGCGTAAAGGTACCAAATTAGAACGCCTCATCTGCAATTACAAATTTACACTGCTCACAGATCCGCAAGAGCCAACCAGAATTGGAAGCAGTGCAACCAGAGATACGTGCCCTGACCTAACCTTTGTAAGGGGACTAAGCAATTATAGCTGGTCAAATCTACATGAAACGTTAGGTAGTGATCATTGCATCATTTCCACTACACTGCACATCTCCGACCCCGTGCTCCAAGTGGAAGGGCCGTCTCACTATTGGGATACATTTGGAAACAACGCGCTCAGACTGACAACAATGGGAGACCTTTAAATGAATGGCTACAGTGCCTGCAAGCTTACCTTGATAAGTGACCAAGAGGGTAAGCACTACAACCGCAACTTCACATGTTGACAGGCACCTTCTACATCTTTGGGAAGCACGCAGAAGCCTCATAAAACGCTGGCGTATGCAGAAATTTAATCGCAAGCTTAAACTTCACATTGCTCAAATCACGTTGCAAGCCGAACAATACGCCACAGAGCTCATGAGGAACAATTGGCACACACGTTTGTAAGTCACTTAATGGAGCACTAAGCACTGCACGCCCGTGGGTCATAATAAGAGCCCTTGTTGACCCGAAAAGTACCAAGTCCTACACGAGCAGTACCATCCGAACACTTCTTCGCAAGCAGGATGGGGATGAAAACAGCATCTTACAGTCGCTTCAAGAAAAGTACATTGCTACAGGCCCTCAGCCAAAATATAAAAAACTGCCCATATAAAAAGTCAACACCGCTGGATGCTGATGTCACTGTGCACGAAGTTCGAGCTGCCCTTCTGAATATCAAGCGCAACACAGCGCCAGGGAAAGACAACATCCGATACTCTCTCATACAAAACCTCAATGACGAAGATCTTGAACAGCTCACAGATTTTTACAATACTCACTGGAAATCCGGAACATTACCTCAGGACTGATGACATGCCGAAATAACACTAATTTCTAAGTTCGGCAAACCATTAGAGCTTGGAAACCTGCGACCAATCTCGTTGACGTCTTGCCTCGGTAAAACAATGGAGCATATTGTCCTCCAAAGACGGCAACCATATCTTGAGGCCCAGGGATTTTTTCTGGACACCACTGTTTGTTTATCGGGCCCATCTTCCCACGCAAGACGTACTTCTCCAACTAAAAGAGGAAGTAATGGACAGGCTCAGTTCTACGCAAACTAGAGCTCTGCTTGCCTTGGACATCCGCGGTGAGTCCGCATGACCTAATACTAGAGAATCTCGCGTCAACACGCTGCGGACGACGAGTTTACGACAATGCGAAAGCATTCCTAACAAGCAGGACGGCAACCACCGGATTAGGCTCTCTTCGCAGTGACATCATTAAGCTCACGGGCAAAGGCACGCCACAAGGATCGGTGTTATCCGCGACACTCTTCAACATCGCCATGGCTAAGTTACCGCCTCTATTCGCCACCATTCTAAGTCTGCGACATGCTTTATGCGCGAACGACGTCACTAAATGGGTGAACAAAGGCTCAGACGGACAAATACAACATGCCCTCCAAGAAGCAGTAAATACAGTTCAAGCATACGCACGAGCAGGGGGTCTAACGTGCTCTGTATCTGACTCGGAACTTCTACTCATTCGTCGTCCCCAGAGAAAGCGCGACATAAGCCCGCAAATCACAGTCACCTTAGAGGACCATGTAATTCCCTGCGCACAGAAACTCCGTGTCCTTGACCTTCATATACAAGCTGATCTCAAGGCAACGCACACCATGAAAATATTATAACAGCAAGTTTTTCAAATCACGCATATGATCCCACCGCATCACCAATCGAAGGCATGGACTTCAGGAACAAGACATTCTTGTTCCTGAAGGCGCGTGGTAGGGGATGCGGCTTACTATGCAGGCATTAACGATATGCCTGCTTAGTAAGCCGCATCCCCTACCACGTGCCTTATCAAACCCTAACGCTTGCACAAGGGAGAAGACTGGACATTCTTCTTCGTAAAGCCGTCAAGGCGGCGCTTCGACTACCTACGTACGCATCCTGCCCCACCACGGTGGTCTACTGGCTAAGGTACTCGGCTGCTGACCCGCACGTCGCGGGTTTGAATCCCGGCAGCGGCGGCTGCATTTCCGATGGAGGCGGAAATGTAGGCCCGTGTACTCAGATTTGGGTGCACGTTAAAGAACCCCAGGTGGTCGAAATTTCCGGCGCCCTCCACCACGGCGTCTCTCATAATCATATGGTGGTTTTGGGACGTTAAACCCCACATATCAATCAATCAATCAAATTAAGTACGCATCCACCAACCATCTCCTATCCATGGGTGTACACAACAACCTGAGGGAACTAACCGAGGCACAACGTATTAGTCAGCAACGAAGACTCCGCAGCACCCAAGTGGGAGAGCGACTACTCGTCAGGCTAGGGTACCCTTCGAATCGATGTGGATACAACACGAGGGAAACAGCTACCCACTGACTTCCGAGCAATAATTACAGTCGCGCCACTTCCACGCAATATGCACCCTGAGCGCAACGCTCAGTGCCGGCGGGCAAGGGTGAAAAACCCCATGCGCCTCATCAGTCGGTCTCCTCAAAACACTCTCTTATACTGCGACGCCGCTAGAGACCACTCCCGCTGTTTTACAGTTGGAGCAGTGGTAAACAATGATCCCGACGTAGTAGCCTCAATCAGCGTACCTACAAAGAACATATCTAAAGGCGAAGAGTGTGCCGTCATTCTAGCGATTTCCCATGCTGCCATAAACCTTCCTCACGCCGATGTTATTCTAATCTTTAACGACTCAAAGGATACCTGCCATGCCTTCACATGGGGTATTGTCTCACAGCACACCTACCGAATTTCGAACACCACATTCCACCCACCACACAAGTGCCGACTTGTCTGGACCCCTGGCACGCCTCTCTCCCCGGTCGTGACTGCGCTCATGCAGCTACCCGAGCACTCACTAACCGGGATCCGGAGGAAGAGCTGTCCAACCCAGATGAGGAGGACACAAAAACGGAACCTATAGGATATCGAGACACTCTCGATTACTATAGACGAGAACGAATTCGGTACCCTCCACCGCACCGCACGCTCACACGAGAAGATGCAACAGCGGTGCGTCAACTGCAGTTGAACACGTTTCCAAACCTCTATTTTCTCCACATCCTCCATCCCACTTGTTACCCTGGCAAATGCCTGGCTGTGGAGCGGGTACCAACGTTATTTCACGTAACGCTGGAGTGTCAGCGTCCGCAAGTGAGGCGCTCTGCCAACTTCTCTCCTATTCTTGCCCTACAAGACTGGGAGGCCAAGCTGTGTGATGAAAGCCCGAGTGGCCAGCAGGCGCTAGTTTGAGCGGGCGTGGGACGCAGCAACGGCTGTTGGAGCTCTGGACTGAGAGCCCCGCCCGACATTTTTCTATGCTTGAAATAAAACGTTTCTCTCTCTTTCTCTCAGCAAAACTCGAGAGTGTTTATTCTCGAACCGCACAAGGCCTCGGGCTATGCAGATGTTTACTTTGAGCAGCAGTGGCATATTTGCCTCTGCAATACCTTCATAGTCATTGAATTATTATAAAACGTCGCAGGTTACCAAAGTCCTGCTACTTTTCGGTGTACCGTGACGTCATCATCGGCAATCCTCAAAGCATTGACGTGACTGTCGAGAGGGTTGCGCGCTAAAGCGTGTGCCACAGAAAACGTCCCTTGCGAATGTTGCAAGTCAGTCAAAACTCCGTTACCATGCAGAAAGACCAGTCCGAAAATTAGGTTCTTCGAGCATATCGGCATTATAAGAAAATCTCCAAGAAACGTAAACCCGTGAATACCGACTCACGCTGTGCATCGTCCCACCATAGTGAGAAGATGGCCTCCTACCGCACGTAGCTAGGACCCAGCCCACTGGGTAAAAACCTTCTTCAGCCTGCAGTCAAGACCCATGCTTATAACGGAAGTGTCTGCTCCAGTGCCGAGTAGCGCCATTACTTCTCCGTCGTTCATGGTTACCGCAATGTTTGACGTTACTACTCTTCGTACCACGTTTGACTGCTGCGTCTGCACATCTTTTTGATGCCGTCACTGTCGTCGTAGTGAGGAATCTTCCGTATAATCAGCGTCAGCGGCATCACTTCCGGAGGTCACTGAACTCCGTTTTCTCGGCTTGCAGGTCTGGGTGAGCGGCGTCTCGGAGCGTTGCGTGAATAGGCTGGGCTCGGTGATCTGTAGCGAGCAGGTGACGACGAGCGGGGCTCGTGCGACCGATGTTCGATATTGCGACGATTCGAGATGAAAGTCTCTATTTCCAGTGGTCGCTCGCCAGGTCGGGGACGAGGAGCATTACGCGAAAATCCACGGAGACCCACACGGTGGTATGGTCTTGTTCGGTAGACGTGTCCGGCTTCCGCGCGGTGGAAACGAAAGGACATGCTTCGGCGATCGATGGCGGGCTGCGAGGACGGAAGACTGCCTCCGTTTGCGGAGCGCGTTTACTCATCGGGGTAAAACACAACTGGGTGAACTGCAAGATGGAGGACGTCACGCTGCTTCCGCGTAGCTCAATTCGACGCAGTGCCATTGTTGTGGCGCCTCGGACTTTCGGTAAGTGTAAATGGCTGGCCGTAGCTCAGCGTGTACTATCTCCAAAACGGAGAGCTGTTCTACAGGTGAAGCAGTCACCTGCATCTTTTGCAGCTCCTCCTTGATGCGAGCTCTGATGAGCTCTCATCAAGGCGCAGATGTCAACGCGCAGATGACATTGCCGAGAGTGACAAAAGTGACCTCACTTGGATGTGCACCCTGGTTATACTACCTGGCACGCTGTTAAAGTGCCCTCTCCCTGGAAGTGGCTTCCTCATGGAATTCCGCAAGTGTCGCCGGCAGGTTTCAAATCAGGCCGGCAAAAATATCTTCTTACCACCACGCATGAAGCGGTGAACTTTCTTGGATTCGGTCATAGAGGGCTCCGCACGCCTTAGAAGCCGATTCATGTCTTCTACGTAGGTCGTCACCCTTTCGTTAGGACCTTGAACCGCTGCCTCTATAGCACGCTCCACTCTCTCTTTCCTCTCCTCTCAAGCAATGGCCTCGAGGAACTGCCGGTGAAACTGATCCCATGACGTAAGCGTTGCTTAGTGGTTCTGAAACCACGTTTTCGCGGAGTCCTCGAGAAAGCAGTACACATAGCGTAGCTTACGCTCTGAGGTCCAATCGTAGATGACAGCAACCCGGTTGAAATGCTCGAGCCAGTCATCGGCATCTTCAAAAGCAGCTCCGTGAATTGTCTTCGGTGTTTTGGGCTGGTTGACCAACTAGGTGTGCTGGCGCTGGCGCGGTGACGTGAGGTGGTGTTTGGCTCATAGTCCTCTGACGTTCAGGCAGAAAACCGTGCTCTGGCTAGGGTCAGGGGTGCATGCTCTCTGGGGGCCATATCATCTACCGTACCCTGCACTTTCAGCAGAAAATATCACAAGAACACCGATACGCAGGCACGAAACAGGGCGTTTACTTTCGGTACCAAAGACCAAAAGCACAAACGTCTCAGCGTGCGCCCACAGAACTACTTCGTAATCCTCCTGGGAGGCTGGCTACTATAATTGCCAGCCGACCTTGCGTCAACATGTATTTATATAAAGATGGAAAGCGAATAATCGAGAAAGGAGTATATCTGAGCTAGGGGGCAGGCTATCAGATGTGGTTTGAACCAGAGGTAGCGATAGGTTCAAAACGAAAGATATAAGTAAAAAAAGTGTACACGAACATGGCGATCCCTTTGTTTCAATTATGTAGTTACATACCGCAGAGCAGACGTCTATGTGGCTATAACCTGATTTAATGCTGCCAAATGATAAAATTACTGCCACATTTATTTCTGACTCTAATTTTTATGTGGAAGTACCATAAATCTTTTCCGCTGATATGAATATCAGTGACAAAATAAAAAGAAATTATTTGTTGTTTCCATTTGTTCGGAAACACGACATAACGATGACGCCTTTAGACCAGCTTTATGTAAATCATAATTTAGTTGTAGAATTCTACAAATCAATATCACATTAAATAACTTCCAATTGCCGTGTTGCGCACCACTTTCTATTCAAGCAGCATCTTAGATGCGCGAAATATCAAAATTTATTCATTGAGAAGGAGCTGATTTCCTTATGTAGACAAAGTTTTCTAAACCTTATTGCTGTCACGTGAGCTGTATCAGGCAAAATTGGGATAAGGAGACCGCTAAGAGATACTCTGGCCAGTGCATCCGCCATCTCATTGAGATACATGCCACGATGGCCTTGTAGCCATAACAACTGAAGTTTTTGCAGGTTTGTCGGTGTGAGTTGTCGAAACATATGCATAAATGTTAAGTTGGTTGCCGATGACAGAGAAGCACATACTGAAAAAGAATCTATAATTATGACTACTTCTGATTCGCCCGAAGGACATTTTCGCAAGGCCAGTAGAACAGCAAATAATTCTGCTATGAATATTGGTGTGTAATCCGGCAGCCTAACCGAAAAGTACCAGTCAAGGGAACGCGACAAGATGCCTACCTCAGCCTTTTCATTTGATATGGATGCATCAGTCGCAATTAAGTTGTTCATGCCACGTGTGCCAAGTAATCCTGTAGCCCATCATTTAAATATCGCAATGGCATTTGGTTCGCGTTAAAGGGGTAATATTCGCAATTTTTTTGAAGTTGTAAATTGAAGTTACTTGTTAAGGAAATATGCTTCGGACGTCCAGTGGTTCCAGCAGCGCTTGAGAACATTGTTTTCTGCACCGAAAGTTATTGCAAGACAATTTTATGGTCTGACTCAGTGTTTCAGTAGAAACTGCTCTTAAAAACTTCTGCGTGATTTTTCATGGATTACGTTTTTTAGGAAGCTCAGTAGAAGAAAAATCACCCAGATTGTACTAAACAAACTCAATTTTGTACATTAACACCACACTTTAGCTGCTGAAAGTTATCAATGTTGCCGCACAAAAAAATCGTTTTTCGTTCTGCAGCGAAACAATGGGATGACTGGACTGATCTACATGTTTTTCCTCACGTATTTATGACAGCCATTCACCAAAACCAAACAATGTATCGCGCCAAAACGTACTACTATAGCAGTCTCTCGTGTACTCCACCAACATGAGTAGTGCTATGAAAAATAAACCTCTAATTAGCAATATATGTGAATTACATCCATTCTTCGATTTCGTAGGTTGGCCGCAAAAAGTCCGAGCAAAGCACATGTCCTGCCATAATATAACAGCGCAAGAAGCTCTGGAGGTGAGATTTTATCACTTTCAAAAGCAATGCTCTTTCATTAGAGGTGATCAGTAATTCGTTATGAATCACTATTCTGATTGTAACACTACTTTTCCAATATGGGATGTGGTATGTCCCAAATTATTCCTAGTAAACAATAACCTGTGAATTTTTATGAGCATGTATGCTGTTCGAAACCGTAAAAAGTTTACGACCACTTGCGAAAATATAGTAAAGGCTGTCATTACTAAAGTTCGCAAAGAGCTTTTATTTTTTTACTAGCTGCCAAGCAACGCTCAAACGTAACATATCTAGTCGAAGTAGGTTAGTTTTGGCTACTACCTTATCGGGCATTTTTTCTTAGTACCATCAGTTCTTGTACAATACATAAAGCATAGCCTCTTCCGTTGTTATATATTACAACGATTACTTCGCCTTGATGCGCACCGGTGTAGATACCTTATTTGCATAATTTTACAAATATTATATTTCTTTCGTAATATGGCCTAAAACATGCCACTTGTTGACTTCGAAACATTGTATGCATATATTATGACCTGATGCTATGCCGCGTAAGAATTGTAAGCATCAGTTTTAAATCTGCACGTGAATATAATGCTGCAGCAATATTTTTTTGTGTTTCTAGTTAGGAGCATTGAAATAGACGAAAATTTTCAAGTGTGTTTGCATCGAAAGGCTCAGTCTGTGTTCTCTCTATGAGCGTCTATTCTCTCAGCAGTTTCCATTGAATTTAGAGAATGGCAATGAGTTCATGCGTATTGCAGCAATACATTACTACACCTAAGCTGTATAACAGTGTACTGTTATGCAGCTTAGTCTCAGTAATGTATTGCCGCAATCTTTTGCCGCTCTGTCCATATGAAAACGAATGTTGAAGGTGAGTTGAAAGGATTTTTATTTTTTCTGTCCTAAAATCAAATTTATTTATTTCTGATGTGCCTTACCTACGTGCCATGTATAAAGTAGTGCAAAGACCAAATACATTGAATTATTTCTGCCCCTTTGTAAAGACCTGGTACATGATCTGAATGTTATATATTGTTTGACAAGAATTGAGGTAGAGCCTGCAGTAACACCTCTCTTCAGTTTGAACTATCACTTTGACTCTGAAACCATCCGAGAAGATAATCCCACTAATTTGTACCTTGGATAGACTGGAGCATTCTTTTAAGGACAATTGTTAATCGCTTAACATCTTTTTCTTCTGTCACTACGACACTTTCTGGGACGTCATTCAGCACACTTTGAAAAAAGCACTTATTTCTCTAGAGACATGATATTTCATTTCGTCTAGTATCAAACAAGAGTAGGGTGCCATGTCATTAAGTGATATAGCTGCGTCTTCGCAGTTTATCACAGCCCCGATTCTATTGCGGCTAACAATGGGGATATAATGAATGTCGGATTCGGTAGCCCTTCTTAGAATCAATATAATACTTGTTGATTTGTAGAAACACAAAGGATCTACCGAAATGTAAGAAGGAATTACATCCACAAATACAAGGCCTTCTAGAGATGAAGCGTCTTCAAAATGCCTGTAATTGCTCCAATATGCGTAACCATTCTTGCCTTTTGCTTTAATTGCACATCCTGGTAGGCTCGCCAAGTTTATGATGGTAGAATGTGGGCCTAGGATTTGCCATAATTCAAGTCGAAATCTGGAGGACTCTGTAGACGGGAAACAGACTTCATTGCACAACCGACTTCAGTCTAACCGCGTCACGCTTACACTGCTCGAGCCGCACGTGCCGCTTGTTCATCTTTTCATTGTCTTCTCCTCGAAGCGTACCACAGAGCAGAACTGCCGTTCCTTCTTCGCCCTGTCACGGACCATGCGATCCACATCATCACAATATTATTATAATAGGAATGTACATGGGCCATAGGAAATAAAAAACGTGAACCCAGCTTTCAGTTCAAGGCAGTGCTGCGTAGACTTCTCAACTCTGCATAGCCAGTTACATTTCACTTGGCGCATGTGACATGGCTGATATAATCATTACTTTATTATTTGAATTGAACATCACTTCAGTGTGCTTTTTTCTCTTTATTTTACTTTGTCGTGCGTCTCAGCCCAAGTGACTTGACTGCATAATATACGCAGTAACTCTACGTCATGGTAGAAGACATTAGAGAGCTTTAGTACTGCGTACGCTGCGTACGTGGCGGCGTTGCGTACGTAAGCACGCCACGTTTTGCGTAATGCGCATGCGCAGACCTCAACGCACACGTATCGCGTCACGTACGCAGCCGCTACGTAAGCACGCATGAGATGCGTGCGTGCGTCCGTAATGAGCTGATCGCGCCGCTCTCGAACAAGTTCGCGACAGCGCGAGACTTCGTTTTGCAAAATGGCGGCATCGAAGGCAAGCACCACGGAGGAAGGAACCTTTCCTTCCTTCATGGCAAGCACCGACCGGCTCTGTGGCTTAAAATATGGCCATAATCTGGCTATAACACTTAGATTGGCTCACACTGGCTGTCAACAACACGTGCTTATATTTTGATCTACCAGATGACGCAACACATTTCACGCTCGTTAGGTACGCGGGTACTACGGCGTACTAAAAGCCGATTAGTGGCAAACGACGCCACGTAACGCAAGGCGCTTGCATGATGCGTACGTAGCACCATTCCGCAGTACTAAAACTCTCTAATTATTCAAAATAAGTGGAAGACCTTCGCGTTTGAAAATATAAAGTTTGGTGTAGGTCGGCTTCATCTGCTAATGTCTCGTTCTTTACGCTTTCGGTATGATTGTCTGTAGCAGTCAAACACTGTGTACAAAAACATACGCACAGCGTGACCGGTCCTACGACGAGTACAAGGCGAAATGCATGGCCGCCGTGTTGCCCTCTGTGGAGGCATCGATGCGTGAGAAGGAGGCCTGCCGCATCGTGGTGGAAGCCACAAACATGAGCAGCACTGCGTTTTAGACTGTGACACAGGTGACGAGTGCGCTCCCCTTCTTTCCGTTGGTGCGTAGTATGCAGGCGACGACCATTCTGGATTGAACCTTACAAGAGTATAGCACCGCCATCGTCAGCTCTACACCGCGCCCGCTCAGCGCGGCCGTGATGTAAAACACGTTACACTGTTAAAGGAAACGCACAATTCATCATTCTGTTTGCATAATAACTACATAAACATGTACCGGTGATGTTTTTATCACATCTGTAGTGTTTCTATTATAACCGCAAAGATCAGTTACCATAACGACATGTTTGCTTCATAACTGCAGCAGAATGGAGAGTAGGGCTAGTTGGCTGGTATTTAATGTGCAGTGTGCGGGCATTGTACAGCTGGGCCTACACAACAGAAAATAACCTGATACATGCTCCCTTCTTTATATCCTGGTGCCACTGTTCATGCGAGCGAAATATATTTCGACACGGCCATTGCGCAAGTGCTCTAATTAGCAGTAATCTTCTTTACACGTATACGTCTTGTACACGTCGTGCAAATGGCGTTCACCAAGTAAAGGCGAAACATCGGCGCTGAACAAAAACAGCAATATTATAAGTTGTTTTTTTTATTTCAGGACGTCTCTTTCAGCCTTTCTTGCCACGTTATTGAACATATATAAATTATTTTCGAGCAAAAGTTGCCTGTTTGGCGCTTGCTTCTTTATTTATCCGTGAGAGAGGTCGCTTTCACGGTGCGTTGATTTTTTTAAAATGCTTTGAGAATGTTCGCTGTGAATCCAGAGTCATATTACACAGTTTAAACTACGCCCACACAAAACTCCTCAGGCATGCGGACTTGATTTCGATAGCGATTTGGTGGATCTAACCTAAGGCTCATTGACACTTGCGACTAGCACCTGCTGCGCGACCAAGTAAGTTGCAACATGACTGGTCACAAGTAGTCATTTTGGTCTCAAAGCTTCAGATCTAGCTCACTCGCTTGTAACTCAATCTCTAGCTCGCACGACTGTTGTTGGTAACCTCAGTACCAATCACATGCGCAGGAAGAAAAGTACAGGTTACTTTACGCTGAAATGGCCATGCGAGCAGAAGTTAATTCTATGGCGACGGGTACAACCCGAACACATGTGTGAGCATCGGTCACCTAGGGTCGCCTTTTGTTCACCAGTGGCAAATCATCGTGGCACTGTTGATAGTCACAACTTTATATTATGTGAACACGTTTTTTTTTTTCCTTTTAGACGAAAGCCGTAACAATGTAGTGTCTGGAACGATCCACACCTGGAGCCATGCGGCCTGTGGGTGCTCACGAAACTTTAGGATGAGCCATACGAAAAAAAAAATTCCGCACCCTCCTAACTCAAGCAAACAATGCTTAAGTGAAGTAAAGGGAGAACTCTAGCACCTCGTGGTCATTATGATTGTTTGTACCACAGGTCGGTTTTCACCCGAAACAATCTCAGTCTCACAAACGCCCCCGCCACGGTGGTCTAGTGGCTAAGGTACTCGGCTGCTGACCCGCAGGTCGCGGGATCAAATCCCGGCTGTGGCAGCTCCGCTTCCGATGGAAGCGGAAATGTTGTAGGCCCGTGTACTCAGACTTGGGTGCACGTTAAAGAACCCCAGGTGGTCGAAATTTCCGGAACCCTCCACTACGGCATCTCTCATAATCTTATGGTGGTTTTGGGACGTTCAACCCCACAAATCAATCAATCAGTACCACGAACAGTTCGTGGGTTTCGGCTTAGAAGCCCCAGATCTGGCATTTCAGTAGAAAGCTCAGGAGTGAAGTCTAGAATTCTTAAGCTCTATCAAATTTAATCAATAGGGCGCAAACAGCCTCATTGAATTTTTCACCGAAATATTTCTTGCTGAAAGAATGACAAAGAAATTTGAACTATCTTCTGGTGTGGAGAATCATTTGTATACCTAGATTATGAGACTTCAAGCGTAAGCATTTACTCGTGGACCAGAAAGGTTGAGTCTAATGAAAAAACTTTGAAAAAAAATTCCAGTTAGATGTTGTGAAAAGGAGCTTAATGCGCAGTGCTTTAAAAAGCGAGCTGTCATAAAAAAAGAAATTTTGCGAGTTAATGGACCTTTTTTTTAGGCATCGTAAAGTTGGAGATAAAATAACAATGCACGTGTGCTCGTTTTCTTTTACTACACAATCATCAAAACCTGAAGTTAGTCCCACCTGATAGTGGTATCCCAAGAGTCGGAAAGGATTTCTTACTGCAATACAACTATTATTGCCATATAATTATTGTACGCCGAAATAAACTGAATGAACAGCAGCTACCAGGATTTGCTGCACGGGTGTTTTGTTTTCTGCTTTCATAATTTCATAGGCTTGATGTTATTATTCAAAATTATGTCATGTGCCTGAAATAAAAGCTATTGCAAGACATCGATTAAATAAAGTGACTTCGTCCGACTTTTGTTTCTTACGGTCAGTGTTTCCACCATTTCACGTCATCAGTATAAGATGCTGGCGGTTGATAGCAGGCCTTATTAAATACATTGTCTCTTGGCAATATTCTGAGGGCCGTTCATGTTTATAAATAGCGCAGGGGCATGTATAAAACACAAATTACGTTTTTACCACAAGCGCGTGCTGCTTTTTGCATTAGGACAGGCATGAGACGTCTGATAATGTAGGTTACGTAACTCTTTTTCAGGTTCGAAGGTGCATAGCAGACAGCGTCATGTTTACTGATGCCGATGAGGTAAGACGATGGTTCTAATGAGAATGTATAAATCAAGCTGCAGCTCATTTGACCTTATGGTATACATTTCTGATCACAAATATAGCGCTGTGGTATGTTTAACTATTCAATACAGTACTTTTTGAAACTAATGCGTTAGCAAAGTTCACCAAGCTCATTCAAGCTCTACTGCTAGATGCTCAAAATTATCTCACAAGACCGTCTAATCATAGAGGCGTCATTGCAAATCAATATTTTGGCCGTTGCATCACTGCACCATTATGTTTACACCAATGGCGCATCACCAGGTGTATTTTTTTAAACCCGAATGCCACAGAGGTACTTTCGCACTTTGAAGGAGCAGCTTGAGCTGGAGTCGAAGTGTGCGCTGTGTCTCCGTGAGGTGCTGCCGGATACACCTGAACCTGACAGGGCCGTCGTATTTCGCCGAGCCGCCGAGGAAGCCAATGCCCTTACCAAACGGCACACTGATCTGAGGCAAAAAGTAAGTTTTTTGGAAGGACTGTCTTACGAGAAGCTTATAACACAATTTTTGTTCTCAGAGAGGTCGTAATATTAACAAGTGCTACATTAGCCACGGTACTGAAGTGTCATGGGAAGCTGTTACGTCATAGATACGTCATAGAAGTTGTTACGTCGTAGATAGATGAATTATAAGCGTCTTCTTCGTAACAAGGTTTTGAAATGTGTGCCACCCGGCTCGACAAAAAGATTTTTTTTCAAGTTACCTCAAGGTTTTCAAGTTCGTCTACTTAATGTAAATATAACCTACTAGAGCAAAAAAAAAACTAGTTTATTCTCCAGTTGCCATCACATTGCGGCTGAATTATCCTATTTTGCCGCTATTTTTTGTCATTTCTCTTTTGTTTTCTTCCGCCAATACCCTAACCATCTCTCTAATAATTCTATCGCGGGCGTATTTTCTCTTAAGCTCGAAATTTTATGTGGTCCTGTGCCCAAATGTATACCGGGCTGGATATATCCGCTTTCACTCAGAATGTCAAGACTCAAAGTTGAATCAGCCTCTATCTAATAAACTTCATTTGGTTTCTATCCAAAGGCCCCGTTGCAGCGGTAACAGTCTCATTATGTCAATATTTTCGCCTTCTTCAAAAAGCCGGGGAACCATTTCGTCGCAACGCACCTTCCCAAAGCATTGTAACATGACGCACGTTGTGGGGCGAAAAAATACCATTGCTGATTGGCTGAAAGCTGTTATTTTGAAGAATTCTGGGTGGCATTAGCAAGTTTTTGCAGCTGGCAGGACGAGCTCGCTGAGGCAATTGGACCAAAATATACTTTTTTTTCACCTTTGTTTGGTGAATGTAGTCATCTGGGAAAATTTATGGAAGACATCAAACGCGTCATACTTATTCTTTTGCTTTATTCTCGTTGGTAAATGCATTATTTTCTACAATTTCCAACAATACAGATTTCCTGTGACCATCACAGCATACTTTATTTCCAATATATATCTTTTTTTTCTCCGTTATCTTATTCTCGTTCTTTTTCTCTTTAACCCCCATCTTCACTCCTAAGTACTTGCGTTAGAGGCAATGAATAACCTAATCTCTTTATCTCTTTTTTTACCATCAAATAAAAAGTACACGGCCTCAACATTACCACGTTTGACATTGTAATAGGTACAATGCCTAATCGATGATGTGCAATCACGGTAATTGAAAAACTTTAGTACTCTGTGTAAAAGCTGTAGAAAACAGCAGCGGCGCCGACTCTACCCAAGATTTTACTTATTCCCTGCAGTCTAATCATCTCACTCTAGCAGAATAGTACCGATACCTGGGTGTTCTCATCATCAGCAAACTAACATGGACTGACCTTATCACACAGCTTACTGCCGATGCATCCAAAACAATATGTTTCATCAGACAATCCCTGTCCTGCTCACTGGCCTCAGTTCGTAAACTCGCCTATAAAACCTACGTCCGTAGTAAACTCAAGTATGCCTTTCCAATTTGGAATCGACACTAATCTTATTTATTAGACGCCCTTGAAGCCATTCAAAATCACGCGGCTCGTTTTTATAACCTCCCCATACAATTTCCGCATAAGTGTCACTACTATGATATCATCACTGTCTCTCACCTCTCTGGATATTAGACGAAAAACAGCACGCCTTTATTTATTTCACAAACTGTGTTTCAATTATTACTACATACATGGCTCCCTGCTTCTCCCACCAATTCGAACTTCGCACCGTCTCTTCAATTCTTTGAGTGTCCAAAATTTAAAAGGTTCAACCAACGCTTTTAACAAATCTTTCCTACCGTTAACAATTGAGGATTAGATTCGAATTCCAAATGCAATGGCCAATGAAGGTAATATTCTGAAATTGAAAACCTTACTCGAAACTCAATTTTACAACCACACCGTCATAATTTCTCTGTAGCCAGTTGCCTTTCTCTCATTCATATGCCACTTTAATCATGCTATTACTTGTATAACTAGTTCTGTTTTTATTATTGCACTGTAATTCCAATTCTTTATTGTAACCAACTTTATGTTCTTGGTCTGTGATTGCTCTTGTGTATCCTTGTTCGACGCACCCTCCCCCCTCTCTTATGTAATACTCCATCAGGGGCCCTTAAGGGAAAATAAATGGTGATAAATTATGATGTAAAGCTCATCTACCAACGTTACTGGCATGCATATCTGTAGTACGAAATTGTGAATTCCCTAAACACACACGCACAAAAAAACCTCCACACAAAATAATGGTCCCTGTGCATTCCAAAAATAATATGCATAAATGGGTGTATTGAGCCTGTTTTTGCGTCCAGTTTCCGTGCCAGAAATTCTGGAGAAAATTGATTAGGTAGCCACACTATAGTTTTTTATATTACGGTTCTTCATCATGAATTTTGAAGTTCTTGTGCGGTGATTCTTGTTTTTAACCTATTACGATGTTGTTGCGCTTTGAGCTGTTCATCAAATTGCAGGAAAATTGCACTAAGTTTTTACAGGAACATTGAACTTCGTAATTAAGGAATATTGGACGAAGTGATTATGGTCGTTTTATATTCCAGTTGGAAACCTGCATGCACGAGTACCTGCTGCATATTGAGGCAAGTGAACGTTTCTACATTATTTTGTCACAGCAAATAGTTCAATGTGTTGTTACCGTCATCGTTGTGTTGTTATTGTATAATGACAATACCGCGCGCATAGCCAGTTGGGCCACACAGACGCGTCGTAAAAGCTGCTGCTTCCAGGATTGCCAAAGGTTTAGTCTTCACAATAATTGTTAAGATTTAACACCCCCAAACACTACGACAGAATTATTACAGGGCTCCAGAAATTTCAACCACCAGGTGTTCTATAGCGTGCACCAAAAACTAGGTACACAGGAATCGAAAATTTTCGCCTCCATGTAAAATGCGGCTGCCATGGCCGAGATTCTATACCACGACCTGCGGGTCAGCAGCTGAGTGCCTTAGCATCCAGGCCAACGTGGCGGGTACGTTAGTTTTCAAAAACAGTGACATTTACGCACCTATTTATGGCCTCCAAGGTGTCCAGTGCACCCCCGATTCACAATCTCAATCTAAAAGGCTCTTAGCCTCTTCGCATAAACGAGATTGTCATTAGTGAGTACGGAACCATCGTGTGTGGTGCACTAGTGTAGATGTAAGCAAATAGGGGCTTGTACATTCGATATTTAAAGTGACCTCTTTAAATCATCGTGGTTTCTTTTTATATGTTATTAGCGCGTCTCTTAATGTGATCTGTGACTCTTTTTTATCTAAGTTATGGAATCATGGGATATTATCGCTATTTCACTTTCATGACTTTTATAACAAAACAACATTTATCTCATTCTTCGTGCATGTCTACATTTCTCAATTTCTGAGCCAAAAATACGGGATATACAGTTACCAAGCTGCATTCAGGAACGCCTCCCATACTTCCCTAATGGTCCAGCGTGGTTTCATGAAAGGATTTTTTTTTTAATTTTCGTAAGTATGACAAAGCTTGCTGCAAGTGAGAAACATTTTTTCTGTTGACAGTACAGATAGATATATCTATTGAACCTACCTGAATTCAAGGCTCTTTATGTCGGTTCTGAGTGGCTCACTTTCAAAATAAAAATAAAAGGTCACGCTAAAAGGTGAGTTTGCGTGTTCAGTTTCATAAGTGAGTCATTCTGCGTCATTATGAAAGTGTCTCGCTGAGAAAACAGTGAGTCCTTCAGTTTTCTCATTTTTTGTAGATATTGTTTTCACCAGCTAATTGTGGGTTCTTGCCGGCGTGCGATGGAGATGGAGTCGCAAACTCGTCCACAGACCATATGAATCCCGCTGAAGCCGCCTTTAGAAAGCGCAATGGCGCCGAGAGCGACACTGACAGTGACGATACCATGAACTATTTATTATTTCAGCAGTGAAAATTCAGGTGACGATATCTTCGAGCAGGTGAGGAGCCGCAAGGCTAAGAGACTGTTTCTGAGCACGCCATTTGATCCGAGTGCGTCCACCATAAGAGGTTCGCGTAGTAGCGAGACATTCACCGTCCTGTTCATGCCAGTTCTCGCTACGGACCATATGAGGCGCCTCAACAGGCAAGCCGTGTCTGCACAGCTGGAGGCACTCGTGCCAAACGAAATCCAATACGTCAGAGTGAAACACGCGCAAGAATGTTGCTAGCCATGGACGTTAGCCACGTGGCTGCTCTGGACATATTGCGCAAGGTCACAGAGCTCAATGGCATGGCAGTCCGCTCTCACATACCGCTCGGCCAAGAACTCATCACTGGAGTAATTTGTGATGTTGACGAGAGCATTGTCAACACAGACTTGCCAATCCTGATCAAGCCCGCTACAGAAGACACCATCATCACATGTGTTTTTTGTTTCGGCACGTCACAATGCGTGAAGATCATATTCAAGGGTGAAACCCTCCCGTCACACGTGAAGGTGAGACACTTTCGACATGCCGTTTGTCCCTTCGTACCAAGGCCACATCAATGCAGGCAATGTACAAAGTTGGGTCGCGTGAGCAGCGTGTGCAGGACCACCGTTGTGTCCGATGCACTGAACCTGACGCCACTAACACATGTCAATCCAATATTCGGAAATGTTCAAATTGTGATGGGCCTCATGATGAATCTTTGAAGGACTGTCCGATTATTCGAAGGGAAAAGGCAGTGCTCAAGAAAATGGTTCTAGATCACTCGTGTTACCGAGAAGCGGCCGCATCTATTAGACGATGATCACGTCATCGACGGCGCTCCAAGATATCCAAGACACCGTTTCCTCGTGAGCCACGCTCGAAGTCACCTCCACTTCTTTCTCCCAGAACAAGCACAGTCGGGTCACAGGATAAAGAACCAGCGAACCGCGACACAGCTGACGCCTTGCCGTAACTTCCTTGAATAAACGCCACTATAGAGTGTCATCAGACATCAGCAGTGAAGCGCTCCTCGTCCGAATTGTCTAAACCAATAGGGGCGTATAAACAAATATTCGCCATGGTCAGCTACCTCATGAGTATCATTCGTGTGTTCGTGGAGAGGGTGCAAACACCAATAGCACGAAGCACGCTACAGCTGCTGTATACAATCAGCCCGGTTCTAGCAAGCCTTCAGAAGTCAATTGCTTAACAATATTAACAGCATAAATGTGGCTTGTCAACGGCAACAGCTATCGTTTGCAGAGGATATTCAAAACGCCTTCATATTTCAATGTAATGTGAGAGGCGTGAGGTCCCCTATACCAGATTTCCGAAAGTTCATGTTAGAAACTGTTTCCCTATAATGGTAATCTGTGATGCCTATTTCATCGGACTATAAGAATATCAAAACACGAGTCTTTCACTTCAACCACAAATGGAAGGAGCAGCAAAGTTATTGTTTACATTCGCAAGGACTTTACTAATTTCTCCCATGCTATGTCGCCAGATGACGAGAACCAGTACGTATGCATTACTCTAAGAATAAGCGGTTGTCTTTTACACCTATTGGCGTATATATATCCACCGCAAGCCCATTGAATGTACGAGATTAACAGACGTATGACAAGCTATTCCAGGCCCTTGCATTATAGCAGGTGATTTCAATGCACATCATCCGATATGGCGAAGCTTGAAGACAAACTCAAAGGGGTGCTCACCGATATCGCTTCTGTTAGACCACAACCTGCGCCTTCAGAGTTATGGCAGCCCGACATACCTGCGAGGAATGACGTACAGCAGCTGCCTAGACCTGACACTTGTGTCGTGTTGCCTAAGTTTAAACGTGCGGTGACTTACAGATATCGAAACCCATGGTAGCGATCACATTCCGAATTATTTCAGCATTGATGGCCAAGAGACTTCTTCCTCGCCGGTCAATCGATATATAGACTGGACAATTTATGAAGATAAAGTGGAGGACACGTGCAGAAATGATTTCTCGTGCTGGTTAGAAGTAAGTAATTGTAGATACAGTGAAACGCGCCGCTTCACACGCTCACAGAAGCACACAGAGCTTAACATCGTATTAGAAAGGCTTCGGGCGTTACATAGACGTGCTGAGAGAAGGTACAGGCGTACCAAGTCGATTCTTGATTTCAGAGTAGCAAGGCGTATGCAGAAAAAAAATACAACACCAAATCGACTAGCTGCAGGATCAAAATGGAAAAGCTTTCACGAGTCATAAAACCCACGCAAGCCATTGTCACATCTACGGAGAACTCTACAGGGTCTTCGCTCAGGCGCCTTGCAACGTAATTCCTTAAAGGCACTCGCACTTCATCTAAACCACCGTGAAATAGGCGTTACAGGAGATTTTCGCGCGAACATCACCGGCGGGAAAGTCCTGTTCTTCGATATGCTTTTATGTGATATCCCCGGTCCACGAGGTATAAATATGGATGCTTCAATTTCTATGGAAGAGCTAGAAGCTGCACTGACACTGTGTAGGCGTTCTTCTTCACCAGGGCCCGATGGGATAACGTATACGACTCTGCGTCACTTAGGCCAAGCAGCTAGACAACTGCTAAATTTATTCAATCGGTCTTGGGAAGATGGAATTGTACCTCAAGAATGGAAACGGAGCCATCTTGTGCCACTTCTAAAAGCAAAGAAATCCCCTCTGGTGCTGACATCATACCGGTCTGTAGCTCTCGCCAGCTGCGTTGGGAAACTCGTGGAGTGCATGACTCTCACGCACCTGGTATGGGTTTCTTGAATGTCAGAACATTTACCCGCACCCTATGGCCTGATTTCGGTGAGGCCGGTCATCGATTGACAACGTAATTGACAAAGAACAGCAGAAATTTAGGAAACTACTAGCTCTTCCGCTTTTTCTTGATGTGAAAGGTGCATATGACAACGTTTCCCATCAAGCTATACTAGACAAACTGCTGTTAATTGAACCGGGAAAACGAATCTTTCGATGAATCCAAAGCTACCTGAAACGAAGATCCTTTTTGTATATACTGAAAATGACCCGACCTCAGACCATTACACGTGCCGTGGTGTCCCGCAAGGTGGTGTTTTCGAGCCCAATTCTTTTCAATATTGCCTTGCTTGGCCTGGCGCAAGCTCTCTCCCAGAAACAGTGTTTCAATATACGCTGGTGACATCTGTGTCTGGGCATTAGCATTGGCACACATACAAGCTCGATCAAGAATACAGGGGGCAGCATAGCAAGCATCTGACTATCTTCGCACGCAAAGTCTAACAATCTCAACAGAAAAATGTGCACAGGTGGTCTTCACGCGCAAGACCATGACAAATTACTCGATAAACATCAATGGTCAGCTCATTCTTACAGGCGTAGCCATCGTTTTCTAGGTGTCATTTGTTGACCGCGACCCTCTCCTGAAGCCCTCACGCGGCTAGCTTGAAAGCGAAACTGGTATCTATTGCCTAAGTCTTGAAAGTCATCGCTAGAAAAAGATGGGGTCCGTCATTAGGTTTCATACTACAGCTATACCAAGCACTTTTTATTGGTGCACTGAGCCACACAGTTCACCTCTGCTTACTAAAACTTGCAAGACAAACAATCGAGCACTTTAGAGCCTACAAGCACAGGCACTACGTGTTTGTCTCGGCCTACTACGCAATACCTCAACCGCTGAAACAGTTATATTGGCTCTGGATCTCCGGGTTACGACCTACGTCACAACCAACGTGCTGATAGCACCTATTCGGTACATTTCACGGATGGTATCGAGCCACTTGACATTTATGCCAGAACAACTACCGCCAGGCGTTGTTCTCTAAGGTCGTCAGCTCCCACCGGCGTTTTGCTACCATCCGGTTTATATCCTTGGCGAATTCACTACCCGCTTTGTGCAGCCTACGACAACTCGACGTGTGCCTTTTTGTCCCAGAAATAAGAAATAGAAAAGCCATTCCACCTTGGCTTTGAAGCAAGCAACCCTGGACTGTTCACCCACCTTCTACGCTGATAGAATCCACGCATACACGTATGGATCTACCACCCAGACTAGCTCCACCGGCGCCACCGTCATTCGATCGCGGCACAATCAACGTCCAATTACAAACTTTGTCACGTGAGCACATTGACTAGTTGGGAAATTGTTGCCCTGCGAGGTGCCATCGCTCATGTCAAGCAACAACTAGCTAATCGATGGGCAGTATTCTGCGACTTCAGGCGCCTCTACAATGTCTTTCGTTGGCACTTTGTCGCGGGTCGTACGAACAACTGGTATGAGAGATCAGAGATATGCTGCACTATGCGAACCGAACAAGGACACAACGTTGTGTTCCAGTGGATACCAAGTAATTGCGGTATGTCCTGCAACAACCTCGCCGATGAAATCAGCCAGAAATGCACACGTATACGAACAAACCCTGTTTCCGTACCTTTATCTAGGATTTACTCGGCTAGATACCTAAGTAAGCAGGCACAGAACATGACACTACAGAAGTGGCAGTCATCACTGTTCGCACATCATCGACTATATTATCTGGACCCATCTCTACGACTGCCGCTACCCTCTGGTCTTTCTAGGGAAGAACTTACAGTGTTTTGCCGTCTGCGTCTGGGCGTAGCCTTCACTAATGCCTACTGATTTAAGATAGGGATGGCTGACAGCATGGAGTGCAACGACTACCCAATCGATGAGACTATTTAATACATCTTGAGACATTTGACATTTGATGAGACATTTAACACACTGCCCGGCATACACAAACGAGAGGCTTCATCTGCGCAGTGTTTTAAATCAACTGGATGAAAGTGATTTCACTGTCGAAAAAGTATTGGGACGATGGCGCTGCCCATTCAATTTCCGAAAGGCAATGAAAGCACGGTTTGCGTTTTCCCAAAGACACCGGCTTGTTTCTTCGTTTGTGTTGTGAAACTATCGCGCGTCGGCCCAGCCAGTAACTTTTGTCTCCTCCCGAATACCTTTCTTTCCTCTCTCCCCTTTCCCAGTGCAGGGTAGCTTAACGGGGCTCAGCCCTGGTTAACCTCCCTGCCTTTCTTCTTACGTTCTCTCTCTCTCTTTCTCTCTGCCTCGTTAAGTCATAATCATATCGCAGAAATTTCACGTTTGCTGGTTCCGCTGGTTTAAGGCAACTTTTACCATCGTCGTGGAGTTAATTCAGCGTATACCTAGTGGTCACAATGATGGAAAGGTAATATCAATGCTACGTAGTTTACGAGTTACAGGTCTTCCATCGTTTTTTTTTCTTATTCTAACGTACTGTTAACTCTTTGCAGGGTATTTACAGGAGTGAAAGCAAAAATAAAAGCACAAATAGCAGGCACAATCATAAGTAACAATAACATTTGAATGGAGCAGCGTTGCTTAACACGCACAAATCACGAAGTAGGAAACTACATGCATGAATAAAGTGGTAGTGGACGCATTATTAACTTTATACAATCGTAAAAAGAGCTACGTAAATGTTGACACATTGGTAACAGTTGATGTAAATATTCAAACAACCCAGTATAGGCGGCAATCATTGAATAAAATGAAAATGCAGTGCACACTATGTTGTCAGACTTATTAGTAAATGCTATGTGAATTTCACAACATTTTTATGAAGATATCAACTGTACGCTATTCAGCTATAAGTCAGTCAAGAGCATTTATTCTCGAATGCATCTATGAAACATAGAATATTAGAAGTATTGTAGTTGCACGAGTATTCTTAGAGTATGTGATTATGTGAATTGAAGTGTACATAACAAGCCCGTGCAAAGTATTATCTTATGTTAAGGGAAACTGAAGACGTTCTAAATTTCAAATAAACTTCGTCGTTAACCCACATATCTGTCAATGACGTCGTGAATTGCCCCGCCGTTTTGGCAGCCGCAGATTTAGAATACGCGAAAACAAATCTTGTCTTGGTCGACCCATGCGAGCGCACTAAAGTGTGTGCAATCTACGTCATCGTCACTTCCCTTGGTGGAGCCGTGCTGCACACTGACGCATGATTCTCGTCACTCACGCACCCGAAGTGGCAGAAAACTAATTATTTGACAAAAGCTCAGGTAAGTATATAGCTGCTTCAATTATGCATACGGCCCCCGCCGCGGGTGTCTAGTGGCTAAGGTACTCGGCTGCTGACCCGCAGGTCGTGGGCTCAAATCCCAGCTGCGGCGGCTGCATTTCCGATGGAGGTGGAAATGTTGTAGGCCCGTGTGCTCAGATTTGGGTGCACGTTAAAGAACCCCAGGTGGTCGAAATTTTCGGAGCCCTCCACTACGGCGTCTCTCATAATCATATGGTGGTTTTGGGACGTTAAACCTCACATATCAATCAATTCTGCATACGGTTTACGATATCTGAAATATTAACGAAAGCAGAGCGCTACAGGTGAAAGTGTATTTTTTCTATATTCAAGCATAACCTTCGTGACTTATTCATGGCGTGCCGTTGCCAAAACTATTCGAGGAGGCAACACTTTTCCAAGTGCTGCTGTTGCAGAATAACGTGGTTTATCGAGGAGGACGTCACCACATTCGCTCAGCAATTCCTTTCGAAAGATGTTACATGCGTTCACTTTAGAGAACTGCATCGCTTTTCAGATTCAGCAAGAGTCAATGGCTCTTACATGCTTCAAAGTCACTTAGAAGTGAGTCAGCCTTCCTTTAATGGCGTAGTCTTAGGGTTTACTTGCCCCGCCGTGGTGGTCTAGTGGCCTAAGGTACTCGGCTGCTTACCCGCACGTCGCGGGTTCGGTTCCCGGCTGCGGCGGCTGCATTTCCGATGGAGACGGAAATGTTGTAGGCCCGCTTGCTCAGATTTGTGTGCACGTTAAAGAACCCCAGGTGGTCAAAATTTCCGGAGCCCTTCACTACGGCCGTCTCTTATAATCATATGATGGTTTCGGGACGTTAAACCCCACAAATCAATCAATCTTAGTGTTACTTGAAACATGCGAAGTCTTGAAACGTGGCCTACACAGTGCCCCAAATGTCGGCCCAAGCAATCTATGTGCCTTGCCGTAACCTAATTGCAGCCAGATAAAACAACAACGCATGTAACGAGCAAAATTCAGCTAAGACAACATAAACGCACTGGAGTGTTCCAATAAAATTATATAGTGTGTCTCGAACTGGTTAGGTTTACTGCTCGTTTTGAGCATTTTTCAGCGGCATTGGTGAGTCAATAATTATTTTTGATGTTTGAAACACCAATACCAAGAAAATACTATGAGGCACGCGGCAATGAAAACATTTCTTAGCGAACTTCGGCGACTTTGAGCGTATCTATCTGTCTATTTATCTATCTATCTATCTATCTATCTATCTAGCCACCTATTACTTTTAGCTTTCTTAGTCGTTTCGATAATGGTATCAATACCAAACTTGGTATGACATAAAATGAATGCATGAAGAACACATTTGAGTTGTCCTAACATGAAAATCATGACATCAATGCCATGAATGTCATAATTTACATTTCTTGATCCTGCAGCTCTTGTAGTGGTTTTGCTCACATGGCATGTTGCAAAACTGGTATGGCACAGCATGATTGCATGGCGAACACAAGCGACAGACCCTAACATGAAAACCATGACATGCGTGGCATGTAACGGCATGACTACATGCCACGCTCATGATGCGCTCACGTTCATTTCGCTAGAGTCACATATATACCAAATGTCGTATTACAGTGCGCCAATGGATGACCAAGGTATATGAATGGTGTAAACATGATAATCGTGAGAGGCGTGACATGTAACAACATGACTACATGTCACGCTCATGATGCGCTGGTGGCCGTTTCACTATAGCTTCACTTATACCAAGGAAGGAAAATATGAGGAAAAAACGGCAGGGAGGTTAACCAGCCTATGGGCAGCCGGTCTGCTACCCTGCGCATGGGAGGGGGATAGGGTAGATGAAAGATAGGGAGCAGAGAGGGAAGAGAGATAAACACAACACATTCGGCAGCACACGCGCGCAAACTCAGTCATAGTCCAGTCTTGTCTTCCGCGGTGTGTGACATTGCTGTTACAGCCGCTTGTTAAAGTCCGCACTGCGTAGGAATTTCAACACAGCTTTTGTCGCCTTCTGCTCACTTATACTATTCACTTATTGATTGATTGATTTGTGGGGTTTAACGTCCCAAAACCACCATACGATTATGAGAGACGCCGTAGTGGAGGGCTCTAGAAATTTCGACCACCTGGGGTTCTTTAACGTGCGCCCAAATCTGAGCACACGGGCCTACAACATTTCCGCCTCCATCGGGAATGCAGCCGCCGCAGCAGGAAACCGAACCCGCGACCTGCGGGTCAGCAGCCGAGTACCTTAGCCACTAGACCGCCGCGGCGGGGCTACTATTCACTTATACCAAATTTGCTATTACGCGATGTGAATGGATGACGAAGGTATGATACTGTTTCAAACATGATAAACATGACATGCGTATCAGACAATAAAATGGCAGCATATCCACGGAGTGAATGATGGAGAGTGGGGCGAAGCATTCGTCCGTCCATGCGTCCGTCTGTGTGACCGTCCATGCGTCTGTTTGTGCGCCCGTCCCTGCGTTCTTTCATGCATCCGCCCCTGCGTCCGTTCGTGCGTCCATCCATGCATCTGTTTGTGTGTCCGTTTGTTCATCTATTCAACACTCCAAGTCCCACCATCTCGCATCTTTTTATCACATATTCCCCATATAGAAGCACCGCCATCCAGCGGACATTCCAAGGACTAAACGAGAGGTGGCACACGCACACTTTCTTACGGCCTGCGCTTTGGGTCCACTTCCCACCATTAACCACCTCGAGTTCATGGTATATTCTAGTTCACTGTATTCATGGCACTGCGACCAAACGCTCGCTAAACCTTTCGAAAACCAAGGAAGTTACGCCCAGCGAGTATAACGTAGCAACCTTCCCCTGTCAGATAGGGCTCAATTTACATGCCAATGGCTGCTAATGAGAAATGAGAGACAGGAGAATTCGGCTTTTACTTTCTTACGACTTGCGCTTCGTATCTACTTCTCATTTTTAACCACCTTGAGTTCATTCATGGTATATACAAGTTCATTGTATTCATGGCACTGCGGCTCAACGCTCGCTAAACCTTTCTAAAGCTAAGGAGGTTACACCCAGCGAGTATAATGTAGCATCCCTTTCTTGTCCGATAGTGCTCAATGTCAATGCCAATGGCTGCTAATGGGGATCGCAGCGTGCGCGTTGACTAAAAGCCGAATGCTCATGTCTCTCATTCCCCATTAGCAGCCATTGGCATGTACATTGAGCACTATTTTTTATTGTTAAACAACGCACAGAAGAAATGTCTCGCTGGCACCACCTTGGAGGTCAAGTGTTATACCTATTTCGGGTATGTGCCACTGGTGGTTACATACGAGGGACGCCCAAGCCACGCCATAAGGAGCTTCGCCCCTAAAACATGACGACATGCTACGCTCATGATGTGCTCGCGGCCGTTTCAATAGCTTCACATGTACCAAACTCGGTATTACGTGGTGCGAACGGACGACATAGGTAAATGGCACATCTAAACATAATAATCACGACATGCGTGTCATGTAACAACATGACTACATGCCACACTGATGATGCGCTCGCGGCCAATACACTACATTCACATGTGCCAAATTTGGTATTACGTGACGCCAATGGATGACGAAAGTATGTGACTGGTGCAAACATGATAGTCATGACATGCGTGTCATGCGAGAACATCACCACTTGCCACAGTCAAGGCGTCAATGCATTTCGACGTCGTAACGCGTTGCGCGTGCTCGCCGGCGTTCATTTTGTCGCGTCACGCCAGCGTTGCCACGCCAGGCGCTGGTCCTGCTTTATACTCTCAGGCGTGCGCCGCACTGCGTTGCTTTGACGCATACACGTTTTAGGTCGTCCGGCGTCCCTCCGTCACAAAAAGAAGGAGACGCAGTGTCGTCTGGGTAACGGATCGCCGCGAAATACACCATGCATGTCGTATTCGTGCCGGTGGCAGTCGGGCTGCCCCGACGGACGTTGGTCGTGCCTGGCGTCAGACTATAGAGTGCTCGCGTTTTGCTAACGTAGCGTCGCTGTGCCCAGCGTGCGCGCGCGTCAATGCTACATTGGAGTATATTGGGCCCTTCATAATGCGCTTTGCGGGCATTCTGCTAGCTCCACATATACCAAATTTGGTGTTACGTGGCGTCAACGGATGACAAATTATATGACTGGTGAAAACATGACAATCACGACACACGTGTCATGTAAGAACATGACAACTTACCACGCTCATAGCGTCCTCGTGGCTGTTTCGCTAGCTCCAGATATACTACATTTGGTATCACGTGACGTGAATAGACGACGAAGGTAAACGACACATGCAAACATGATAATCATGACACGGAAGTCATGTACGGCATCATTTCCCTCCACCTTGTAACGTATGTTGGGCTGACTTTAAGGTGACATATCAACATTCCTCACTCGTGCTTCGCATATCATCGATTCGCACTGTACGTGGGATATGCCAAGTTTTAACGTGATTTTCATAAAAGTACAAGGGACTCTAGCATCTCACCTCTGTTGAAGGGTGAGACGCTAAGGATCACGGCATTCACGTCAGCAGCCGTGCCAATAATGGGCATTCTTGCCAACGTTTGAGACGTCCGGAGACCCGAAGTTATTCACGGAGAATTCCTGTTTCGCCAGAATATTTCAGTAATCCACTAGTATATAGTTACGAACACACATTTATAAATTGTGTTGTTCGCCAGTTGTGCTTTTCTTTTGCGTGTTTCCCATTCACTTACGGTGAAACTCCGCCAACGGGGAGAGGGGGGGCATCGTGCCAGGCCCACTTAACACAAATCACTGGGTACGAACTCGTCAAAGCAATGAATAAATGACAGGAACAGAAAGTGGCCAATGGGTACCAGGTGCCATCTACTGATCTAGCACTTGCTTTAGTTTTCCATGTTACATTCTTCGTTATTCGTCATTTTGAAAAACATTGCGCCCCCACAAGAGTGCTTTTATCGTTGCCACTAGAATCGACGCATTCAGCTTACCAAAGAACAAGAACTGGATAATGAAGAAGTATGTAGTGTTGAGTGCTGGCCTACAATTTTATGTTCAGAGGAATTCCTTTATCCATCTCTTTCCCCGTCTTACAACCGCGACCGGTGAATCGTTGTTTTTCGAATGCCTCATTCTCACCACGGGCTCGTGAAAAGCAATTTTATATAGTACAGACGTGATCAACGCTGTTTTAATAAATTCGTTTGATTTATTTGTAAAAAATGATATTTATTATTATGACTAATAACCAACACGTCCAAATTGCTGTTCTAGCCCATCAAAGTAGAGTCCTACTATGCACAGCGCCACCAATGCATCACACCAAAAATAACAAAACAGTTATTCTGCAATTAATTACAGCTGCTGGCCTTCAACCACACGACATCAGTATAGAGAAGCTTAGTGTTCATGTGCGTACAAAAGCATGCCGCTGAGACATGCTCTTCTCCGTTAAAGGCGTAGCTTGGTGATTCCTTTGCTTCTTTTTTTTTCAAAGACGGCAGTCTTTCTTGGGGACCTTCGACGCAAAAATTGTCTGTCTGTCTGTCTGTCTGTCTGTCTGTCTGTCTGTCTGTCTGTCTGTACATTTGTCTGTTTGTCTACTCTTAACAGCTCCGGGTATTTGGAACGGCCGCCACCATCCGCAGCGCCCACCGATGTTGCTCAAGATTCAGCGTTCATACTTGTATAATTGTCAATTAAAAATTCAATTATTGCGCACTTCTGGGGCACCCTAACCACACGTATATATTCTGCATGGGCGTTTTTTACTAGAAAAAGGCCTACATAAGTGATTTTAAGGACCGTGGCGCTGATAACGCTGCGCTTACCATGCAACGTTTGCACGAAAAGGCGAGTGTTTCCAACGCTTTGCTAAGACGAGAAGGCGGTGGGCACCTACTCGTCGCCTTGCATTCTACACGTATCACCTTTGAAGTGGGCGCCGCACACCTGTCTCAGAGCCACGCGCTTAGTTTTCCAAGAAAACTGCCAGATGGCGCTCGTGTCTCACGTGTGACGGGACTTGATGCGCTCGTTCGCCTCCGCTGCACGCTCGAGGCGCTCTAACGCAGCGCCTCTAGAATATCATTCACCAATTTTATTGCGCAGAACATCAAAAAAAATGTTTTGTTCGCTCTCTCCATACGCAAGACGATCGTCTTTCGACGACATTCGCAGATTAATATGCAGATACGAAACCGATTTTTTATCACCCGCCATGGTGGTCTAGTGGCTAAGGCACTCGGCTGCTGACCCGCAGGTTGCGGGACCGAATCCCGGCCGTGGCAGCAGCAGTCTTGATAGAGGCGAAAATACTTGAGACCCGTTTACTTAGATTTAGGTGCATGTTAGGAAACCCCAAGTTGTCGAAATTTTCGGAGCCCTCCACTACGGCGTCTCTCATATTTATATGGTGGTTTCGGGACAATCAAACACCAACAATTATTATTTTGTTCCTTACCGGATACTCAGTAGGAAGAGTAATGTAGCAAAGCTTCTGCGCGGCATTTGGCGATTGTGCAAGGTATATGTATGCTGGTAGTGTAACTTTTGTAGAAGTCCATGTATTCAGTAGTTTTCGGCTCCTTTCCGCCGTTGCCATCGACGAATAGAGGGGACAGCTAAAAGAAAAATAATTCACTTAAATAATGTATGACACCACAACCAGAAGCGATGATTTCCCTACACGTCTCGAAATTCAATTTTTTTTATTTGAATTCATTTCTTAGGCTATGTCGGGCATCTGGCATTGTCTGCGGCGGTGTACGCCCACCAGCATGTGTTATCTCTCTGCTCTCACTCTGTCTCTGACAGCAACAGCTGCAGGCGCGCTTATCCTCACCCCTAGCAAACGGAGCAGGTAAGTGTAGGAGAGGGTCAGCGAAGCGCTTCGCCGCTCCTCTGCCGGTCGCTCTTTCTCTTCCCTTAAGCCCCCACTCTTAAGCCTAGTTCACACTGACACATCCGCTTTCTACAACGACCGAAATTCCCCTGCCGCCGAAACGCAGCGTCCTTCGCAGTGGACGCGCCCCGCGCCGCCGATTATGCCACCTACTACGGGGCGAACGCGGGATGGCCGCACTGTCACCCGGTTGCTGTCGCTGCTCGCAATCGCCACTACGCTATCCGGTGGTGTATACTTCGGCGATTCTTGTACGCAAGAAGCAAGAAAAGACAGTACTGCTTACTTTACTGGCAAGTGGCTGTCTTGTAATGCACGAAGAGCGAAACAAAAATCCCAAGCATTTCCTCGAGGCTGAACATGGTTAAGTGCGAATGCACGGGGTGATGCTATGAGGGGGTATTTATTAATTCGCACTATTATATTTATTAATCACACTATGGTGCCTTTATGGTGTAATGGTTCCTGGGAATCGCAATTAGATCACACGGGGGAGTTTACGTTAACTCACTGGCGAATGCCAACGGATTTTAACTTTACTCCCCCTCATAGCATCACCCCGTGCATTCGCACTTAACCATGTTCACCCTCAGGAAAATGCTTGGGAGTTTTATTACTGATGATGATGATTAAAGTGTAATTAATGAATTTAGTGTTGTTTGTCATGAAGCATTTGTACACAGATACATTATATACGAAGTATTATTTATTTACACTTCACGGTGCGTCCGGACGAGCAAATTCCAGGGCTCGCGCTCTCTCCCGCGCGGCACGTTCACTGGCTGGAACGGCTTCGGGAACGTCCACTTGCCGATGACGATTGCGAACGGCGTCTTGACGCCGACCTTCATCGCCCTTCTCCGCCTGACGCTTGCGTTGTCGTTCCGCTTCATGGGCCGCGTTCGCGGCTCGATGCTGACGCCTCATCTCGGCCTCGCGAGTGCGCAGTTCACCACCCGCTGCATGCTTCGCCCGCTTGTCCTCGGCCTCGCGAGCGCGAAGTTCGGCATCCTCTGCACGCTTCGCCCGCTTGTCCTCGGCCTCGCGAGCGCGCAGTTCGGCATCCGCTGCACGCTTCGCCCGCTTGCACTCGGCCTCGCGAGCACGCAGTTCGGCATTCGCTGCACGCTTCGCCCGCTTACGTTCGGTCTCACGAGCCCTTCGCAGCGCCGCCTTGTCTTCCAACGTCGGCGAAACCACCGCGGTACCGTCACCTCCAATGACGGGTGCAGTGCTGGCATTCGGTTGTACTGCTTCGTTGTTGATGGTAGCGTTGCCTCCGGGACATCCATCGCACGACCCGCTCTCGGTGGAGACAGAGAGAAGGCGGGCGCGGGCGCGCGAGAGAGAGGGGTGCGCGCGCAACTGCAGCGAGCGAGGAGAGCGGAGGAGCGAGCGAAGGGGGAGGAGGTGTAAGGCGCGTTACTGACACCAATATCATTCGCTCGGGGATTCGCTCGCAGGATTTCAAGCTGGACGGTTGTGCCCTCGCGATCTCCGACTTCAGCGTAGCTCCCGCCGACTGGTTCGCCCTCCGCGGTCTCCTGAAGCCGTGCAGCTCTCGCATTGTGGCACCCGGCCCTTGGACTGCTTCGACCGGATCCCCACTTTCCTATCTCCTTCTTTTTTCTCTCGTTGGCTGTCTTCTTCTCCTTCTATTTTCCTTCTATTCTTTTTATCCCTCCTTCCCCCCCAGCCCTATAAGGCACTGCGCCGTGTCGCCTGAAGGCAGACAGAAATTAGGTGCCTTTTTCCTCTTCATTGTAACCACTACCACCACCATATCATTCGCTCGCAGGATTTCAAGCTGGACGGTTTTGCCCTCGCGATCTCCGACGCCAGCGTAGCTCCCGCCGACTGGTTCGCCCTCCGCGGTCTCCTGACACCGTGCAGCTCTCGCATTGTGGCGCCCCGCCCTTGCACTGCTTCGACCGGATCCCCACTTTCCTATCTCCTTCTTTTTCCGCCGCTTGCCTGTCTTCTTCTTCGCCTATTTTCCTTCTTTTCTTTTTATCGCTCCTTCCCCCCACCGCTATAGGGCACTGCGCCGTGTCGCCTGAAAGCAGACAAAAATTAGGTGCCATTTCTCTCTTCCTTCTAATGACTACCACCACCACCCGTCGCGTCCGTGGCTTATTCGGTAGAGCATCGCGCTGCGGCCCGCCAAGTCCTCTTTTCTAAAGAAAGAGAGAAGACTGCGGACGCCGCCGACGGCGGTGGATGGTTTGGGGTCGCTATAAAGTGTATTCACACTTAAAAAACCACCGACGCCAGCGGCGTTGGTGGGTTCGTTTTGCTCTGCAAGACCGCAACAAGCTCGGTCAGGCCAGCAGCAAGCTCGGTCACCTCTTCCACGAAATACGGACGCGAAGTAGGCACAGAGCAGGTTAAACTCCCGTTGGTTTCAACATTCAGTTACGTGCACTGCGGCATAACAAATGAGTAGGGCTTGGCCGCCATTTTTCGAAATTCCTTGACTAGCGCTCCTATTGGTCCACTATGATCGATTCGGCGGCAGTCGCCGCAAAAATCGGTCTGAGAGCGATTGGCGCAAAGAGGGCCCTTTCGGTGGATCTCGCCGCCACCGTGCTGGATTCGGAGCACTTAAGGCGGCCGGGATGCTCAGTGTGAACGCGGCTTTACGTCCGCTTGCGCCTCATCCTCAACGATTCGCTGGCTTGGAGCCTCTGAAGCACATCTGGAAATATGTGCTCGAGACACCACTGTGAAACGCCAACGCCGAGCCGAGAACGCTGGCACCCCACTCCCCCGCCCACTTGTTCTTCACTCTCAACTGTTGGCTGGCTCGGCCTCTCAAGCCGATGGCAGAAGCTGTTGAAGATGAATGTCTGATGGCAATGGTACCCTCTCTCGGTGCAAGAAATGCATGAGTATTTCCTCACGATTTTCTTAGGGTAGTGAGAGCCTTTTTTTTTTTCATTGCCAACCTTTTGCGTGTCGTTATAAACACGTGATTTTATTGCGCCTTATGGCTCAATAATTACGTGCGCGAGAGAAAAGAACCAACAAGAAACACTGAGGAAGCAAGGTTGTTTTATTAGCCAAATGGTGCAATATACACCGAAAGTTTGGTGGATGAAATTGTAACATAGCTGTTAGCACAATAGCATAAAAGTTCAAAAACACACGTTTGCCAATCGTATGAAACCACTGCAGTGAGACAGCAGCCTTCAGAATATTGTCTTCGGCAACCGTACAGTACAGCGTCTCTTTAGGTTAAGGAGCAGTGACACCAAATTTTAGACTCGACAAGGGGCGTTCATCCTTGCTGGGTATGCATGAGTTTTTTAGCGAATTAATAATTCCGTCTGTAACGTAGAATTTATTCTTTCGAGGGCAAACAGCGTCTAAAGCTCATCGGTGCTTTCTCTGCTTTGAGACATCTACAGTATTTTGACAGGTTTTGCAAGCTCCTAGGCCGCGCCTCAGGTACCAAGTGACGATGAGCGAGAAGCGATAACGTCGACAACTTAATTGTTGTAATTGTGGTGTCTACATGTGATACCATATGGCTGCCTAAACGATGACTTCATTTGCTTTGTTTCTCTTGCTTCGTGCAGCGCGTTCTTGTAAAGCTTGCGTTTTTGCTGAACCGCTTGCAGAGTTTTATGGGGGAGTCATGTGCACCAATTTGATTATTTGAAGTGGCGGTAATCACGAACAATGAAACACGCACATATCGTTCATATGTCTTACCAGATAGCGTGAACCAAGCGTGCGTTTCCTGCTGCCTCACCGCAGGTCAGTTCGACGTCGATTTCAAAATCACTGCTCAGAAAAAGATCGAACCAAATGATTCGACACGCCGCGAATCACCGCGATTCCATATTCCATAGTGTTTCTATCGTCGCTTGTAAACGTTTGATAACAGCGGCGATGACAACGAGGGTGGCAGAAACATGCCTATACACATGCGTGCCAACCAAACAAATGTCAGCGGAAAATCACGTCACCATTTCGTGTGCCCACGGGACAAGGTGGGCTGGAAGTACGGGAGGTGACCGCTTAGCAGCGCTGGCAGCACTGAAAATTGGAGGGCTTTACAACCCGTTTTTATTTGGGTTCGACAATGGTCATACTAATCGACATTACGTATAAAAATTTGTCCCTCTGTTGAATTATTAGTACCGAAATATTGTTAGCGGATTTGATAACTACGCGTGGACGCAAAAACCAGGACATTCGTAAAGTTGATGTCTCTGCTCCTTTAAGCATGTCCCATTCACCCATTACCA